>JAXQQM020090982.1:0-213038 GCA_034641835.2 Pinus albicaulis
TTCTTCCTCCTTGTTACACAGTAAATTGTCACCGTCCCTACCATTCCCCGTCCCGCATAATGGAGGACCCATTTTGTGACCTGTGAACATTGTCATGCCTTGAAAACATCATCAAGGCATTCCTCTAAGCATGAGCTTCATTTTCCCTAAAGACATCTCCTTGCAAAATCTTGAAAAACATCCCTTTTTGCATTGGCGCGGGCAGACAGTTCAGTACTCGCGCCAATGGGGAAAATCCTACAAAGAGGTCACGCCAACTGGCACTCTGTCACAGAGCAGTAGTCGCGCCACCCAATTTAACGACTGTTTTTTAAATAAATATGGCGGAAGTTGAGTTCCAACAAACTCAAAAACCATTGCCTATCTTGAGTTGGGAGGTTTGGCTGCGGAAGTTCTATGGAAGGGAAGTGGTTTTGCCACCTCCCATGGAACCTTCCTTTTTGATAGGGCCAATCCCACAATAATAGGGATCCCAACTCCCTCCTTCCCCATCTATAAAAGCTTGCTCAATTCCATGGCAAGCTAGTCTTGAAGTGCCTAAGCCTTGAATCTCCATATTCCCAAGAGCCTTTGTGCTGTAAAGAGCCCTCTTTTTCCCTTAAGGCTGACTCAAGTAAGGAGACCATCGTCGAGAGACTCTGGAGAGGTTTTCCCTTTCCCTGGGGAGCTTTGTGAGACGTGAATGACTGGAGACCCATCCGAAGGAGACCACGACGTCAGAACTTGGTTGTAATCTCTCTTCGATTGTTATTTAATGAATGATTACGATTATGGTTCCACTCTATTTTCCATCATGTTAATATGAGTAACATCCTTTCTGACTGATGTTTAGTTACGTATGCCAGATTTTATGCTTGTATCTGTTTGTTTCTTGCATGTGCAGGTGTTCATCCGCGGAGATCGTGGAAGGATTGTGATCTGCCAGGCTGAGGAACGGGGACGCTTCTTCTTCAGATCATAGCATTGGATTCCAGGTAGGTTTCCATCTTAGTCTTTTAATTCGTAACTAGGAGCTTGCGTCATAACATTTTTGATTGTTGCTAGACCCCTGCTGGGCTAGTAGGGATCGCCTCTGTCCGCAGAGGGGATTTACCTCCTCAACAATTTGGCGACTCCACTGGGGATCGAACCTAGAATCTCTGGTTTCGCAGAGGGGATTTACCTCCTCAACAATTTAGAATGAAAATTTTTCAATTTCATTAGTTGCATTAGAGGTCTCATTGTTTGTCTTCCATTCATTTCGTTTGTGTAAAAGCTCTCAACTCTTCTCTAATTAGTTTTCATCGAATGAAATGTTGGACTGTGGCATGTAGCTTTGCATTTAGGAGTCTTTTAAGACACTACATACGATAGGGCCTGAAAATTGAAACTTAATCGAAGATCAACTTTAAAATCTATTCAATTAACCTAAGGCAGCATTGGAACTTAACGAAACATTTTTAGAGGTCTAGGCTAGAGACGTGTTTCGGCGTCTTTAAACCTAGCAGCTGTCGTTCGCCTTTTGGCTTTAGACAGCGCTAGTACGGACTTGTGCTCCCCGTACCGTCGTGTATATAAAGGGAGACCCCTCTAGGTTTTCAATCCTTTATCCGTAGGAAGCCGAGTCTGCCGCCCTATACCCGTGATACACCGAACACAGCATTCGGGGAGACTACCTGCACGTACGGAAAGTCCTTGGTCGATTTCTGTTTCATTACTGAAACCAAGGTGTATATGGCAGTTCACGGATATTTGGTACACCCTTTGTGCCTAGTTTTCTCCTGAGTAGTCATTTGGTCTTTTCTGACTCCCTAAACTTCAAAAGACCGTCGAGCGCTTGTCCTTTCACGCTTGTATCAAATCTGAAAGAGATATATTCAACTTTCTATTGTTTCTTGACTCTTAAAATATGAAACGATAGAGTTTCTTACTTTTCAATGTGGTAAAATTAATCACCCACGATTACACGCCCGCTTAGATATTGCTTGTTGACCGTTTGATCGTGTGTCTTAACTCATTTTCAGCCCGTGTGTGGTTTTGAGTTTTGATGGCAACTTTTTCAGAGTTCACCAACCAAGGAATCCCCTCAGAAGGGAACCCTGGTCATTTTCCTCCTTTTGGAAATGTTGGTGCTCCTTACATGGCGACGGTGTCCCTTCCTGGGTTAACTGTCGGGTTTCCTGTTTGGTTGTTCTCAACCTCTGTAGTCCCGAATGTCTCCACTACTGTTCAATCAGTTTCTCCACCTGAACAACATCATGTTGATTCCAAGGTGGACCTCTCCCCTTCTTCGCCTGTTTCTGCATCCTCCTCGTCTACTTCGCTTGGTGAAAGCCTAGATTCAAGTAACCAGGTGGTTAAGAAGAAGAAGAAGAAGACAAAGAAGAAGAAGTCTGATAAGCGAGAGGCTAAAAGTGCAGCCACTGTTTCTGAAATATCTTCCCCCGATAAACCTTCCAACCCTCCACGGAAAGTCAAGTTCCCTTGCCTGTTGTGCACGGGAGACCATCTTCTTCGAGACTGCCCTGGCATTCCCAAGGTTCTCGAAGTATGGTCCAACGGCCGCCCACCGTTGCCTTTGGCTTCCGGGAGTCAGGTTGGGGGCACGTCTTCAGCTGGTGCTGATAAGGCTCCTAAGAAGCAAGGTAAGATTACCAATCCCTATAAGTTGTGTGAAGGGCACCATGCCATTCACCTTTGTCCTTATATGGATGAAGCCAAGCGAGTTTTGGACAACCCAATCGGTTCTACACCACGCCTTCCACCTGGTTATAATCGGCTTTCTTTGAGTCCTCCGCCAGCTGATCCCACGATTGGTCAAGAGTCATCCTTGGTCGATCCCACTCCCCCAGAAATTCAAATTCACGAATCCGTCCCTGACCAACCATTGGTCGTAGGATCGGTTGAACTGGCCCCGTCCGCAGTGCACCAGGTCTTTTCTGTCGAGAGTGGATCTCACACCCCCCATGTCCTTCTGATTTCTTCAGATTCTTCAGACTTGGAGAAAGATTCTCCTATCCCTGTACTTCAAGAAGCTGCTCCTCCGCCTCCCAAGATGGAGGCTACGGAGGATATTCCTCCCGCCTTCGAGATGGAGGTCATGGAGGAGGCTTCTACTTTTGTAACATCAGGGGAAGACCTTCTCAGTTCGATGGTATCCCCTCCAAGTAGTTTCGTCGCCTCTTTTGATTGGAGTCGATTTGCAGGTTTCCGCCTTCCGTCTTACGTGCCTTTCGAGATCACAGTACAGGCTCTTGGTCTGGTTGTACCCAGCACCATTATAGAAGAAGGTGCCTCTGTTAGTATTCTTTCTTCAACTACCTGGCAAGCTTTCGGTTCGCCGCCACTTGCGCCTGTTACGCAGAATATTTTGACTTTTAACAGAAAGACGAGTCAACCGTTGGGGATCCTTCCAAGGTTACTGATCACTTTGGGAGGAAAAACCATCCATATGGATGTGATGGTCGTTCCAGGCCCCTTGGATTTCAATCTGCTCCTGGGGCACGATTATACCTATGCCATGGGAGTGCTCGTCTCCTCCCTCTTTCGTGTGATGTGCTTTCCACATGAAGGACGGATCGTGACCATTTATCAGGTTTCGTTCTTTGGTCCTAATGTGGCATCTGGCCCACCATCACCCCCTACTGGTTTTTATCCACCTGTTGTATCTGCCCCCCCGCAGGTCAACTATGTGTCTACCTACCCTGTGCCCATACTCAGTGAAGACGTCGTCGTGCATAGTGTACTGGGGGCATTGGGTCCTGACTTCCAGGATGTTTTCCTTCCACCGGGAGTGGAACTCTTGGAAGCACCGACTTCTTGTTCATTTCGATGAAGGTCGGTTAGAGCACAGTTTCCTCCCTGCCTCAAGCTCTTTAAAAAATGAAACCAGGTTCTCGGAGCATAGTTCCTCCACTTGTGTCGAGCTCCTAAAAACAATGAAACAAGTTGTTTGAGGACAGTTCTTTTAAGTGTGTCAACCTCATTAAAATAATGAAACACAAGCATGTTCAATTCGACTTTTTGTTTTGAACCTTCACTCCATTTTCAATGGACTGAAGCTTGGGGGGCATGCACCTCGAATTAAGACACCATGCTGGGGGGCATGCCCATCTTTCTCATTTTCAAGCATAGTTTGCATATGTGTGTGTTCATGTGTGCTTTTAAGCTTGCATAAAAATGAAATGTGTGAGTAGATACATTGTGTGAATACATTTCGCATTGGGTCGTTTGTTATGTAACTGATACATTAGATTACATTTGTATTATACATTTGCATGACATATAGAAAACATCATCACATGTAAAGAAAGACTCATCCAGAAATAGATATGCATATATATATAGATATCGAAATGATTACATATAGTGTGTCACATAAAACTCAAAAATATACATAATCGTCTTAGTACATCTGAGACGGTATGTCTCTCAAAAAAATAGGTGTGGTATAAATCCTAAGGACTAATCCACATGGTGCTCATGATAGCATGTGACTGCACGCACTAAGCGTCTCAGGATTCGGTGGATCTGACTCGGAACTCCCACCGTGTGGCGCTGGTATGCCATCGGTACGTCTGACAGCTGGGCATAGTCTGGGATCCCGTGGGCAATCCCCTCAAGGTTCTGGATCAGCTCCTCTCCTCCGGTGGCCTCTCCCTGAACCTCAGGGGTGAGTTGTGTCCTCCGGGAGATTGGAGACATCCCAGCTGGTCTCTCAGGTCCCACATCTGCATGCGTATATGATCGTGTTAGGACGAATGTATATTAACAAAAAAAAAACATAAAACATAAAATCAAAAATATGAGGTCTTACCCAACTCCTCGTCCCAGTCGTCTCCTTCTGGTAGTGGGAGATCTGGGTCCCCGGTAAAGTCAGTTCCCGCATAGGGCCAGTCTTCCACGACAATCAGCTGGCGTCGTAATCACCTAAAGAACTCCGGCCTCCAGGACATCTGTTGGCCACCTCCAGATCTGGGCATCAATGCTGCCCAGCGAGCCATTCTTGGCTCTCATGGTATCGGATCTGCCACTGCGGCCCCTTGGCCCTGGAAGATTGGTAAGCGTTCCAGAATGAATGATACCAAGATGGAACCATAACCGAACTATTTCAGTTTTCCCTGTTTGGATTTTGTGAGCTGCCTTTTCATGTTGATTGTTACTGCTGCTTCCCAGTTAAACAGTAAAGGACCCATGCATTCTGAGGCCAGCAGGAGTTGGGCCTTTGTGGCCTCGTGCGGTGCCTGCAACCCTGCAGCCCGCGTGATGGTATGCAAAACAACTCTCAATGCCAGATCAGGGATAGTGTGGATATCCACTTTCTTACTGCCCGATCCCGTTTGTGCTCCTCGGCACACTCGTGCCATCACTTCTTCCATCTTTTCCCCAGATGGTCTGCTTCCAGTCAATACAGGGATTGGACCTCTGCGGGACAATTCGGTGATGAAATAAACATCGGAAACCTCCAGCTCTAATACCTGGTCTCGTAACCTGAACACCTGTTCATGTTCGTCCCAGATACTGATTAAATACTGGAGGAGCTCGGGTTGAGCTCGTAAACATGGTGTGAGGAAGAACTTTTTCAGCCCACAGTTTCTAAGTGCATTCATACAAGCTTGACTTTGCATGGCTTGTTCATCCTCTTCTCCATGCTCTCGTTCTTTTCATTCAATTTCCATTTTGATTGATTACCTCCATTCATATGGTCATGAACCCTTAGTTAGATCTCTGATGAGCTTCAAATTCCATGAAATTTGGTCTAAATGTCGAAATTTTAGGCGGATTTTTAGGTTCGGCCGCTAGCGCGGTTGTTTTGTGAACATTCGCGCCACGTGGCACGGGCCCTTTGTAGAAAAGAGCTCATTGGCGCGGGTTCGTGCCCGATACCCGCGCCAATGGGCGCAGCCCTAAAATTTTAAAAGTGGCCACATAGAACTGATTTTCAAGGGAAAATTATCAAAAAATGGATGAAAATGTAGACCAAAGGAGCGCCTCTTACCTGTAGCAGACGAGAAGCTTAATGGTCAACTGGATTTGTCGCAATCACCTTCAGAATTTTCTGCTCCAAATGGACCACTCTTGCTTTTTACCGAGGTAAATAGTAAAAGTAATTTTATTTTTACCAATTTGACATATTTATAACTTTTTCGACGTTAAATGAGTTTTAAAAGTTATTTTCATCAAATATTTGCATATGTTATGTCGAAAATGGATTTTACGCTTGCTTGGTATGTGCAGCAATAGGTTTTTGCGACTTAAACGATGGAAACGAGTTGTATTTTATACTTTTTCAGACTCGGTAAATGCACGAAAAAGTCACTTTGGAGTCATCTTTCAGCTCTTTTCTGACTCTCTAAATATGAAAATATTTTCGAGGCCCTTGTTGTTTCGATCTCGTTAAAATGGACACGAATCGACATCCACCCAGTATAAGTTTAACCCTTTTCCGGGTTGGGATGGATTGATTACGAAAAAGGAATACCCTAGCCTATCGCGACTAGGAGGTTTCCTCAGATATTGTTTTCTACCTTTTCGGATCTAAGGAACTATTTACGAAAAGGGACTGCTGGAGTTTACTTTTCCGCTGTCTTTTCAAACTCTCTAAACATGAAAAGTCGCCGAGTTCTCCCTTTGTCAGACTCGTTAAACCCTGATGACATTGGATCCAGTCGAAATGACGTTCTCCGAGTTCCTCCTTCCTAGGACTCATTAAATGCACTAGGATGGATTCGCCCGAAGGGCGGACTTATATTACAAGCATATACTATCCCCTTCAAGCTTGTTATAAAAAATAATTGGGGTACTCGCCAGAAATGGTGGGGGAAATATGGAACCATCGTCGTTGTCGTCGACAGTATGTCGCTCTTGAACATGGCACTTGTCTGCATTCGTGTCGGGTTGGGGACATCTCATCTCGTTGCTTCACTTTGCCTCTGTGGGTTTGGGTAATCCCTTTTGACCTCTCATCTGCTCATTGCCTCGTCACCATGACCTCTGATTTGTTGATGTCAAATACTGCCAAGTCCACTGTCGTGCCATTTATATGTTCAAGAGAATTTTGCCTCTGCAAATATCAACCTTCCTCTATTTCTCATATGATCTTGATTCACAACAAAAATATCATGTTCCTCTATCTCGTGTCGATGATGTGGGAAACATTATGGCCCACCTTCGATCAAGGTCACTTCCTGTCGACTTCAGCTCATTATCTAGGAAGTTGGTCTAGAGACTCCTTATGGTACCTTGGAGCCTACATGCCTTAATGGCAGGTTCATCGCATTCGACGTGAGGTTTACATCATTGACCTCCGATCGAGTGATTTTGCGGGTGTTCGAAGTCAACTCATTTATTCGCACACCGTAGATTGTACCTGTAGTACCTTGAGGACCATTGTCATTATTGGTGGTTTCTCTCGCATCTGTTAATAGCTTTCATCATTGGCTGGTAATCAGACGATGTTCTTGCATGTTCGACTTCAGCTCACATATTCGCATGCTTGAACTTGTACTTTGTTTGGGTCGAGATGGAGCGCAAGACCCTGGATTGTGTCTGTTGTAATGTAGGCTACGATTGTGGATTATTATCATTATGTACATGACTCATTGATTGGATGGTTGTGACCATACCTGAGTCTATTTGTTTGATCCTAGTTGGATGGCTGCGCCCATACCCTGGATCCGGATTATAGCATACTCTGTTTCGGATGGCTGCATCCATACCACATATACATCATGTACTTGAGATATCAGTTGTATCTTTCTGCGCAGGTTTTCCGACGGCGGGCCTTCAGTTGAACATGTTCTCGTAAAGCATTTCACCCCTCTCTCTCTCGGGCCTCATACTTTAGGGGGCATCTGTTACACAGTAATTTGTCACCGTCCCTACCATTTCCCGTCCCGCACAATGGAGGACCCATTTTGTGACTTGTGAACATTGTCATGCCTTGAAAACATCATCAATGCATTCCTCTAAGCATGAGCTTCATTTTCCCTTGAGACATCTCCTTGCAAAAATCATGAAAAACATCCCTTTTTGCATTGGCGCGGGCAAGCAGTTCAGTACTCGCGCCAATGAGGAAAATCCTGCAAAGAGGTCGCGCCAACTGGCGCTCTGTCATAGAGCAGTAGTCGCACCACCCAATTTAGGGACTGTTTTTTAAATAAAGATGGCGGAAGTTGAGTTCCAACAAACTCAGAAACCATTGCCTATCTTGAGTTGAGAGGTTTGGCTGCGGGAGTTCTATGGAAGGGAAGTGGTTTTGCCACCTCCCATGGAACCTTCCTTGTTGATAGGGCCAATCCCATAATAATAGGGATCCTAACTCCCTCCTTCCCCATCTATAAAAGCCTGCTCAATCCCATGGCAAGCTAGTCTTGAAGTGCCTAAGCTTTGAATCTCCATATTCCCAAGAGCCTTTGTGCTGTAAAGAGCCCTCTCTTTCCCTTAAGGCCGACTCAAGTAAGGAGACCATCGTCGAGAGACTCCGGAGAGGTTTTCCCTTTCCTTGGCGAGCTTTGCGAGACGTGGACGACTGGATACCCATCCGAAGGAGACCGCGACGTCAGAACTTGGTTGTAATCTCTCTTCGTTTGTTATTTAATAGATGATTATGATTATGGTTCCACTCTGTTTTCCATCATGTTAATATGAGTAATATCCTTTCTGACTGATGTTTAGTTACGTATGCCAGATTTTATGCTTGTATCTGTTTGTTTCTTGCATGTGCAGGTGTTCATCCGCGGAGATCGTGGAGGGATTGTGATCTGCCAGGCTGAGGAACGGGGATGCTTCTTCTTCAGATCATAGCGTTGGATTCCAGGTAGGCTTCCATCTTAGTCTTTTCATTCATAACTAGGAACTTGCGTCGTAACATTTTTTATTGTTGCTAGACCCCTGCTGGGCTAGTAGGGATCGCCTCTGTCCGCAGAGGGGATTTACCTCCTCAACACCCACCATCAGTTTTCAGTTACCCCTCGCCAACATGCCTATGTTAAACTCATCACATCCAGGTCCCTGACCCCTCATGTCAGTGACCCCCCATTCAGTTGAGGCTTCCCTTTTGTCGACTTCAACACCTATTTTCCAAAAAGGAAGCAGTACCTTGGATTACCCCTCTCCATAAAAGCGGCATCCTCGGGTGGCACTGTGGGAGACATCATTTCCCACAAATGTCATCAATCCTCCTAACATTTGACTACAACAAAATATTTCATGTCAAGATGGTATCGTACCTTGCAACCATTGCACTTTGATCAAATTCGTCGAAGACTCATCCCTTCATAAGCATCTCTTTCAGCAATGCTTACACGGGAAGGTCCCAGTCAGCACCTATGCGTACAATGTGCAGCTATATGCCATACCAATTTTATGCATGTGGGTACCACAATTCACATATTTTCAAAGAAAAAAGGCCTTGGAAGGCATTAGCAATCGTCGTCAGCAACCACTAGATCACTACCATATTAGTGACACAGATAGAACATGTATATGTCAAAAAGATTTGTTTAACTAGCCAGAACATCACAAGCATGGGACATGCCCGCCTCGTAGAAAATTTGTATATGTATTATATTTGCTTATAGTGGTCCCATAGGACATGGTCATTCTTTGAATCGGTGCAGGGTGTTTCCAATTTCGAGCTTCATGAAGGTCTCTCTCTCTCTCTCTACGCACGATATATAGAAAAGAAACTATAATGTATTTCGGCTATACAGTTATTCCTAGACCTCACACATTAGGGGGCAACTGTTAACACTGGAAAATCGTACAAGCAGAAGACGACATTAATTAATGTCATGCAGAAGGATTTATAGGGCTGAAAGACATTAGAGAATCTAGAAAGTAATTAAAAATCTCTAAGCTCTGAGGAAAAATCAAATTTGAGCAAGTCATAAATGCTTTTGTGCGCATAATCCTTCGTGAAGAGTGCCTTTGTGCGCCTTTTGACCCAAAATGCGTGCAATCCTGGGAGTGGCAAAAGTCACTTTCCGGGACCACAAAAATCACACTCCAGAATAGTGGTTCCTCACTTGAAGCCACCTAAGGACAACCACAAAAGCCTCCTTAGACATCAATGGAGCACACAATGGAATATTTGTGGCACACAAAGGAATCATACCCCTCTCTTGGGTCACCATCCCCAATGTACCAAGGGAGGGAAGGAGGATTTAAATTCTCCTATATAAGGCCACCATGAGATGAAGAATTTGAGAACACATTGTTATGTTGGCCAAAATTTCCCAGGCGATACCAACAGTGTGTGATCTAGAGCTGAAGATAAAGGGGACTCAATTGTTGGCCATCCAACAAGTTCATCCTGCCATAGTAGATAGAGGAATACTTTGCATCGAGGCAAGCTTGGAAGTAAAAACATCCTTGCATTGGGACTTAAAACCCAAGTTCTAGGGTCTCTTTGGCAATATGGTTAAAGTTTCATTCTCATTTTCTACCAGCACACAATAAGAGGGGTCGAAGAGCCATCATTTGGATTATTGCAGTTGTTTGACTCTATTCAAAGCTTTTGTTTATTTGTTTTAGTTTTATTTTAGTTTTAGTTTATATATGCATTCTATTTCTCTATCTAGTATGTTTATGATTCTATCTTGTTCCACTAACTTGCTTGACTCCACTTCTTTTTCTACCTACGACCAATAACTTAAGTGGGTAAACCACACCCCTTAAGTTGGTGTCATTTCGTACATGCGTGCAGCAAACACACTAAAACATATGGAATTCCATGTAATTCTTCACGGTTTGAGAGATATTCGTGTTTGAGGTTAGTAACCCCAGTTAGTGGGCTAAAACCCCATGGGGTTGTGGCATGACATTAATCATTGGATGTGGTCATTTAATTTTCAATAGTTAATCATTTTTTAAGCTCCTAAAATCCCTCCATATTTCACTTGTTGAAGACCCTCTCTACCTAAGTATTTATATAAATTGTGACCCTCATATCCTCCTCATGTAAGGATTTTGCTACTTATAACAATTCATTGTGGCATTTTCACCATAACTTTTTTTTCTGAGAAGCTTCATATGTTGAAACTAAAAACCCATTTGGGTGAAATCCTAATGAAGTGCATGTCCAAATATCAAACACTGCTTTGCTATGTTTTTAGAGATATGATCTGAGGAAGTTAGGATTTTTTAAAGCTCCCGAATTTCATGTCAAACAAGTGACCTTGGTAAAATTTTCATACCTTATCTTTGAGCATTGGATTCAAATTTGGTAAAAAGTAACACAAAGAGGATGGGATTTATTTATTTTTATATCATTTTCAGGACCAAAGGTTGAAACAATGACACGTCGCACTTTGCAGAAGTTCGCTCTACTGAACCTGTCTATAATAAGGTCATCGTATGAGATTCGACATAACTATTTCTTGAAGAATACAATGTTTATCAGGCATACGGGGTTGTAAATAGGACTCATAGGGCTTCCATGAGATGAAATTTTAGATGTTGGAGATCTGAAATTACAAAGATACATCAAATTCAATATCAAGCTTCTAGAAGGCAAGAAAAAATATGCATTCAAGGATCATTGCAGTATGGAAAACACATCAATAGTCAAGGTTAAGTCTTCTACAAAAGGGTGTGTATGATTATTTTTTTAATTTTAATTTTAATATCATCTCTGACATGTGGTTTTGCAGGATAGTGTAATTATTTTGTATGTATTTTTTATTGGGTTTTATTCATAAATGTTGAATGTATTTACATTTGAATTTTGAATATTTCTCTGACATATGGTTTATAGGACAGTGTAAGTATTTTTTTTGTATATTTGTTGGGCCTTGCATGTGTAGGAAGGAGGACACAATAGGAAAACTCAGACACATACTATAAGGACAATGCAACGTCAAAGTACCATTACTTGAAGCAAGCACACTAATACCTTAGCAGGTTCTAGTGTTCAAAGAAGCAATGTCAAGTCAAGTATTAGGTCATGTCAAAAGTCAGTATTGTAAAAATCATCATTGTAAAATTGTAAAAGAGGAATTATTGTAAAAAAATCAATCTTCCTATAATTGGAGAGGCATTGTTGGGAGGTATAAGTGTCATTCTTGGATAATGTTATGGTTGGGTTGTAGGTCATAGTGTGATTGGATGATTGGTCTAGTTCAATAAAATCATCACAAATCATATTGTGTCGTGGATCATTGTCCCTGATACGGAAGTCCACACTCTTGTATTATTTCTGATCATTATAGGGTGGCAGGAAGGTGCTAGGTTGGTGCATGAAGTCACCTATAGGTTGGAGCTTGTGAAGACTTCAAGGTGGTTGGTTGGTCTAGGATGTTGGGGCATCCATTCAGTTGACTACTGAAGAAACCAAGGAATTGGGGTGCCCTTCCAATGGTATATAGAGAACAATTATTTTCTATAATTCTATGAATTTTTACCTTTCATTTCAGTTGGGGTTGAATATTGAAGAATTTATTAGGAAAGAATTTTGTGGTTTTTGACCCGGAGGGGGTTTTTCACCTAAAATTCTTGTGCCTATTATTTTCTATTGTTTAATTTTCTTATTTGATAAACATCAAGAATAATTGAAGATTAAATAATTCTCTGAAAATATTTAAAAATTTCTAATTGATAATAAATATGGATTCAACCCCCCTCAGTATTTCCACCAAAAAGAGCGGTTTAAATCATAGAAAATTCAAATATTTAACTCAAGATTTTGTTGTAAACAACATACCTTGTCTCTCTTTCTATGCAATATTAATAGTACCTTTATCCAAAGTAAATCATTTTGACTTATGGAGTGTTAAACCCTAAGTAACTTTCAATGGAAGTTATTTTCTATTACGCCATTTGAATGCTAAGTTACTAATAATGTTGAATGATGGAGAATAGGAATAATAAGAATGTAGTAAATTACAAATAGTTTACAATTTCAAGAAACAAATAGTTCAGGTAAGCCAACATTTTACTTAATATGAAAATTAAAGTATTTCATTTATGGTCGAATTACTATAACTCTTAAATCAATGCACGTCGTCAATAATTTTCTTGTGCTTACACTGAAATCAATGTACATTATCAATATAATTACTTTGGAATTAACGTACATAATGTATATCATAAATATAGTTACATCAAATCATTAATCAACATCTACACTGAAATCAATGCATCTAGTGCAAGAAATAAAATATGATTATAAATCAACGTCTACATTAATATAAAGGCGTCTAGTGGAAGAAATCAAATAGGATTAGAAATCAACATCTACACTGAAATCAATGCATCTAGTAAAAGAAATAAATTAGGATTAAAAATCAACATCTACATTGAAATCAATGCATCTATTAGAAGCAATGAAATAAGATTAGAAATCAAAAAATACAATACAATCAATGCATCTGGTGCAATTAAGAAAATAGGATTACGAAGAAGCACCTACACTGAAATCAATGCATCTATTTGAGTGGAAAATAAAATTACTCATGGATTTCTAAATATAACTTATTTTACCTTTTCTAAAATCCTTATTTCCTATTCCTCTATGGTTAATAATGTTCAATATTATGTAATAATATATAATATGTGTATTTGTTTCTATGTGTCTCTTTCTCATTCCCTCTTTCTCCCCCCTCAATCTATGTCTCTATCTCCCTCCTTCCCTCATATCCCCTCTCTCTCTTCCCCTTCTCTCTCTTCCTTCCCCTTCTCTCACTCTCTCTCCTTCTCTCTCTCTTCCCTCCTACTCTATGCTATCTCTCACTCTCTCTCCATCTTGTTGGAGAATGTAACTATTTTTTGTCTTCATTATTTTAATTTGACTCATGTAATGATGTAAAGATCAAAAGAAAAATTATTTATGTAAAGCATGGGTTTCATTCTCAAGTCATGTATCATTAGGTCAAGCATCCATTTTACTATCCTAGGATTTACATGAATCAAAGAGTCATTGTTACATTGTAAAGGACACTTTTGGGCATTTTAATGAAGGAAAGAAAAATTATTTTCAATTTAGAAATATCTAGAAGGACCACAAGACCAAGTCGATCAGTCAAGTAAAATTTGGCCTAATGGAATGATAATAGAGCCTCTTGGAAAGGCTATATAAAAATGGATCTTCAATATATTTGAGACACACATCAAGTATACACCTTTTTCTTTATCTGCAATTAGAAAGGAGCGTGAAAAACCTAGAAAAGAAAGGATAAGGTTAGTGAAGGAAGGAAGAAGCTATAGAAAATTTCAGAAGTTTGAAATAAGCCTTCTTCTATTCTCACATGCGAGTACCCTAGAGTTACCTCAAGTCTAAAATTGTAGGAGGTTTTTTAGGCTTCCTTGGTAAGTATGAAAGGCTATAAGATCACTCATATTTAATAAGTACTTTTTTTCTTCCCTTGGAGACTTTCTTGCATTGAAGAAGGAATATTGGTTGGTTGACTTGGTTCTTGATGGTATGTGAGGTCTAGTTTTATTTCTTCGAATTCTCCTTTGGATTCATTCTATATGAAGATAATTTTTTTCTGGGTTTTACCCTTGGAATTTGTTTCCCTTGGGTTGTGTTCTGGCCGCTACAACACCCTCCAAAATTTTCACCCTCTAAAATTTTTGAGCCCCTGAGAATCAAGAAGCAAAGTAAAAAAACCTAAAGTTCAAGTCTTGTTTTAAAAGCCTTAAGTCGCTGAGTCATAGAGTATGTCTTTTTACCCAATTTGCGACCTATCAAGTCGCCAAGTTGCTAAGTCACACATCGCACTCAAATTAAACATTTGTGACCTAGAGACCCTTGCGACCCCTGGGTCGCAACGTTGCAAGGTCGCGAGGTCGCACATATCATAAACCCAGACTATTTGCGACCCAGCGACCTCATTTATTTCCCACACATGCGACCCCTTTATAAATAGAAGGGTCGCTAGGTCACATTTCACCCATGCGACAGAGAGTAAAAAAACGCTTCTGACAGGCCAACTGGAGCACAATTTTCTCAGGTAAGTTTCCTAATCCTCCTGATGTTTCTATTTTTCCTATTTGTTGCCCCTTTCTTATTAGTTTATCACTTTTAAAGCTACCTGCTATTACTCTTTTCAGATCTTCTTTCAACCTGAGCCTTTCCTAAACCTCCAAACCCTACCATGCTTACACAGACTTGCAGATGAAGCCAACCAGCCTCCCCTCTATCTTTCTTTCCCTCCAATGACAGCTTCATCCTCATTTACGATTTTTCTCACTCACTCCTTTTATTGTTTTAAGCTAAAAATTAAGCAAAAGGCTGCTCTGCTGTTGAAATCATCCGCCCAGCCCTAGCGTGACTTCCGACCCCGCGACCTTGTGACCCCCGCGACCTAGCGACCTCAGTCGCTAAGTCACTAAGTTGCATATCATGCTAAAACTGAACCTTCACGACCTTGCGACTCAGCGACTCGGTCGCAAGGTCGCATCTTCATGATTTTTTTAGACCAGCGCGACTCAGCGACTCCATGACCTAGTCGCAAGTCACCAAGTCGCAAGGTCACCTTCCTCTAAATTTTTAAGCCAACGCGACCCAGCGACCCAAGCAATGGGTCGCTAAGTCACAGTTTCCCCCTTGACCTTATTTAGGCATAATTAAAGCAATATTGAGCATTCGTTAATATGCCATCTGTCTTACCCTGGAACTATTTTATGAATATGTCAGGGAACCTCGAAGCAGAGTTAGAATGCGTCTCTGTATCTTCAACCTCAAGTGACATGGGGCCCCCAGCAGTTCGCAGGAAAAACAAGAGCCCAGAGATAGAAATCATAGAGAATGAAGTACTTATGTTTCCTCCCCTTATCTACAGGGGCACTGCATGTGTATTCAGTAGGGGAGAAAGTATGAGTTGATATCAAGTATACCAAGAGTTCACACAACCTGAGTTCCCAGAGGACCTCCTAGATTGAGAAGTATATGTGCAGGTTAAAGGTCTAAGATTCACTACGCAAGGGACCACCCATCTATCTTCCCATGCGCCGAAATCATTGACTGGATCATACAAAATATCGACCCCAAGAGGTAGGTGATTCGGGACCACGAGGGGAAAGCTTTTGCAAATATAAAAGGGTAGGATGTAGAGTACTACTATGCACTTCCAGAGTGGGAACAGACATTCACAGAGGAATGGGCCACTACCCATGCAGTTCCCATAGAATACACCCTGAGAGGATGGTGGGAAGAACTGGAGAAGTTCAAAATCAAGAAGGACCAGGAGTATCAAGTAGCAGGCCTCAGAAAGGTCTATAAGCTCATAGCAGCCATGCTTTGTAGGATGTATGGTCATCCCAATGCCACCACTTTTAGCAGTTCTTGGGTATCCCTGATGCATTTTGTTACCATATATGGCACCCATTTCAATTGGGCTAACCTGCTAATAGCATCCCTCAAAACCAACATATCTGCAGCACTGGCGCCCGAGGAGGGATACTCGTCCGAATTTTACATGGCCTCCTATCTATTGGATGCAGTTTGTGCCAGCTGCCACTTTGAGGGATGGGCGCAAAACTGGGATCAAGAGCGAGCACACCCTATTCACAAGGAGTTGCAGGTATTCTGGGACTCAAAATACAAGCAGAATATAGATCCAATTGCACATAGTTTCGTCCCTGCACTCTACAGGAAATTATTCGAGAAGGATACCCCACACATGTCTTGGCGAGCCATGGAAATGATAGTCAAGGTAGCACATTGGTTTCCATTTGGATAAGGAACCTTCATCCAAGTTTTTAGTTCATTCAAGACTCCCCATGCTTTACCCCGATTCGTCACTGATAGGATGCTACTTCAAGAAGTATGTTATCAGATGACTTTCAACTTCTCGAAGGTCCTTACTAAAGGTAAGAAGAAGTCGTGGCCCACACTACCGCTCACCATTGGTGCTTATTTATTCAAGGATTTTAGAGAGGTCGAGGCAGAATATGTGCAAATCAGAGGATTTTTTCTAGCACCTTTATATTACCAGACATACGATCCTGAAAGGATAGTCCCTGCCCATTGAAAAAAGGCCAAGTTCAAATGGAGCTACCAACATACCAAAATACCAGTTGAAGATGGGGTACGAAACTGATACAAAAAATATAGAGAACTCGCCCCGGAAGCATTGAATAATCAGGATGACCAGGATGATCATACTCTGGAGGAGAGAATCTATAAGTTGGGAGGTGCCTCGTCTTCCAAAGCCAAGAAGCCCCGAACTAACACAGGCCATAGCTCTTCCTCCCAATAGAAAGAAAAAGAAGCAGAAGCTCAGCGAGAAACTAAAAAGAGGGTGAAAGAGGATGAAGATAAGCATAAGAAGGAAAAACAGAGAAAGAAACAAGTGGAGGATGCCCGAAGAAGAAAGGAAGAGCAGGAAGCAAAAGCAGAAGCTGAACGACAGCTCAAGAAGGAATTAGATCAAGTGGAGGCCAAACGCAAGAGGAAGGAAGAGCAGGAAACAAAAGCATAAGCTGAATGGAAAAGGAAGCAAGAAGAGGAAACAAGAGCAGAAGCTGAATGAAGAAGGAAGGAAGAAGAGGAAACAAGAGCAAAAGTGGAGTGTAGGAAAAAGGTGGAACAGGATAAGGTAGAGGCGGAGTGGTTGTTGAAAGAAGAAGAATAACAAAAGAGAAAAGAGGAAGAGGATCAAATATCAAAAGACGCCGAGACACCTCCTCTAGTAACAGGGGTACAGATAGAGTTGTCGCCCATCGAAGTACCTGCAATTAACACACGTTTTTCACTCTCAGAACTAGGTACCTCTAAAGGATAGGAGGAGGAAGTTTTCAATCTGACAAGACTCACATATGATTAGCTCACTTTCAAAATCAGGCAGGAAAAAAGGAGATGCCTAGCATGGAACCCTGCCGCGCCATTCACAGCCACATCGGAAAAGGATATAGTCCTCGACACTAGGACTAATCCAGTGATGATAGCATCAGCTAGCACTACTTTTTCCACTACCACAGAAGAAAATGTGAGCCGGATGATTAGGGAAATCCTCTTCCTACAAAATAGATTACAAGATTATGAACAAAAGGAAGCTAGGTTGGAGCAAGAAAATAAATCACTAAGGGAAGAAATCCAACATCTCCAAGATAAAAACACTCTCATTAAGGAAGTACCACTTACCATCCAGAGAGAGATGGTGACACTGGAAGCCACCATGAGGCAGGTTTACGAGGAGATGTTCACCATAAAGCAAACAATCGCTCCTCTACTAAGAGCCCAAGCTGAAACGAAGAAGAGAAATGAACAACTAAAAGAGGCCTCCAGCACCTTGGATAGAATGATAGAATGGAAAAATAGATATCCGGAGGCTCTGGAAACTTTTCCCAAGAAAAATTGTGTTCACACTCAGAATGACAAGGTCAAAATTCGCATAAAGGTGTAATCCAAGGAATATTTATTTAAAGACCTAGATAAGGTGATGACCGCCTATGAGGATTTGATCAGCGGCATTGACTCGATGGTTGAGTTGCACCATATTCCCTCTCTAGGTACACTGGGCGAAGAAAATACATGGGAACAGGTAGATCAGGAAATTCAAGCATTTCTATAGCCTATCAGACAAGTCGCCGCTACACCTGATCTTCCAGCATCGTAGGAGAACTTGGTTAAGTTCATCATGACGCCACTTTGGATTTACGCCAAACTGGCTTCCTTATCTAACTAGGTAACGATCAAGAGAGAAACCCTAATTCTGAATGCCTTAGAATGCCTACATAGATTAAGGGAAGATACTCCTTTGATCTCCCCAGCAGCTACAGATTATCGTGCATGGAAGAATTTCTTCAAAGAGCAACAAGTTGATGTTCTCGACCTCGCAATCACACACATGCTCCCATGATCAGATTGCAAGGCATAGTCTAGAGGAGGGGTCGCAGGTTGCATCTTCCATGATCAGGTCACAGGTCACAATGTCCATTCAGGTTGCAGGTCATATTTTCCATTCAAGTCACAAAGTAGACCAACAGACGAGAAGACAAAGAGTCAGGGCACCCAAGGGTCAATTTTGTCTTATATATACTCCCTTCGAGGACTTGTAAAGGATGTTTTTTTTGGACTCCAAAGGAGAGAAGAGAGTTGTAAAGCATTGAACAACCCATTATGAATTAATACAATCATTTGTTTTAAATCCACTATTGGATCTAATGAGAATCAATGTGTCAATACTATGAGTATTTCTTCGTATATGTTTGATATCTTATGTTTAATTGATCTGCATTTTCTGATTATACTCTTTATGCATTTCAGCTTACTGCATGTTTTTATGATGGTATGTTATTTACATAGGAGATGTTTGTAAATTTATTATTGACATCTATCTTATTCACGAAAATGCCCAAGTACGCATAAGTTGTTCTTACCAGGCAGAATTGTTTCTTCCATGGTTTGAACAATCTTACAAACATGACCTTAATGATATGTTGCTAACAGCATCTCCTTCAGTTGCGTGTTTTCTTTTATATCTTGTTATTTGTAGTGTTTATGCTCATTGAAAATCATCAATATTTGTCTTGTATCATTCGATAAATATACACCTATAACTCTTCAGGGATTATTTGCGTCCAGGAGAAGGAGTATTTAGAAGTAACCAGACCCACATCTCGGACAGGATCCCTATCAAAAACGGTTCAAATTCTAATTGGTACTTTCTACCGGGGAGATCCCCTACTATTGGCAGGAAAAATTTTCCCGTCAACAGATTTGGCACTAGAGGGAGAGCTTGATGGTAGCCTCCTAGCACACAAGTAACATCCCGTTACAAACTCCCCAAGGGGAGACCATACATGAAAATACTGGTCCTCCCCCCTTGGAGAACTCCCAGGAGGAGGAACCCCATTTTTATGAGGTTACTTTGGCCCAACTAAGGGCCCTATGCCCTATAGCCCGCGACCTGGTCAGGGGTTTACAACGAGCCTCGATCACTAGTTTCTTGGAAAACCCTAGGACTCTCACCACTAATCATACATTCCAAGGAAACCTCATCATCTCCCTTCCTTAGCTTGTGGGTCTTATGATCGAAGATTATGTAGTTGCAGTTGAACGAAATTTCGATGCCCCCCTGTATAGCCCTCGGGAGGGGGAAGAAGATGGCCCCGAGAACCATAAATCTCAACCCAACACTGTCCCCCAACCTAACTAAACATTGCCTGATAACACGCAAGTTGACGACCCATGCGGGGAAGGAGCCAGGAGAGGCCAAGGTAACAGAGTCAGGGGGGACAGAGGCCATGGGTGAGGCTGAAATTCCAACCACCACACCCGCTGAAACCAAAATGGTTTTCCTCTTCTCTAAAACTGGAGAAACATCAGAAATATAGCAAACCATGGAGAAAACCAAGACATGCAGTCTCGCCATGAGGGCGAAGCCTCCGAGTCTGGCATGGGTATCAGATTTGAAAGTGAAAGGGGATGTGTATACAAACTGTGCCACCAATGGGCCAGACGTGTACAACCTTTGGCTTGGATGGCTCAGTCCCCCTTAGGTATCCAAGGTCTCCTCCATGACATGCCCCGACACCCTGAAAAACATCTCCCTAAGTTTGACCTCGAGAAGGGTACTTTGGCCGAAGACCACATTAGCAACTTCTACCTATCTTTACAAATGATGAGAGTGCAGTATGACGACGTAGCATGTCACCTTTTCCCTCATACTCTAGAAAATAAAGCTGCAACATGGTATCGGTCGCTTCTTGTTGCTTCTATCCCTTCATGGGAACACTTCCGTCGTACCTTCCTACAAAAATTCTCAGAAGATAAAACCCCCTCGATGCTCCTCACAGAACTCAGCACCCTAAAGTGTCAGAAGAAAGAGAAGGTCAAGGATTTCAATCAATGTTTTGCCACTATACTGAATAAATTTCCTCCAAACATGGCCTTAGATGATTCCATTAACATCGACTACTGCACCAAAGCTCTCCCACGGGATATTTCCATGTTTGTGAAATGCGAGGCTAGAGCTACCTTGGTAGCCAATTACACCACTGCCCTTGATTTCGAAAGGGACATGCTGTCCATAGGGGCCATTGAACATGAAGGGTGGGATGATCAAAAAACAACCACGAAGAGAGCCCAATCCTCAAGTCATAACTCTGGGGACAAAGATAAGGACCCCTTTTATTTCGAAAGCATCACAAAATCCCTTAAATTGCTAACCAATGAGGTCTCTAATCTGAAGAGGAAGAACAATGATTCCAACCCAGGTGCTAAAAAGTAGAAACCTTTCTTTAGAAAGAATAATCCCATCGTGAACTGGCCCCCGTCCAACTCTAGCGCTGGCCTCAACATCGAGGAATTGGGAGAGATAATTTCTTCTCTTTTCATCAGGCCTCACACTCAGAGAAAACATGTCCCCAGTGGATAAATAGTATGGCCGTCATTGTCAATCAACTGTTAGAAGATCAGATCCCCGGGGATTTAGAAGAAGAAAATGATTTAGGAGACAAGGAAGTCTCTCCCCCGGACGAAGACGCAAGTTCTGCTATCCTTGCCTTTGAAGTGATCCGCGGGGAAAGCTCCCTTCCCTCATAAGTGATAAACCTGGCAGACAATCCCAAAACCAAACCTCCTCGAAACTACAGTTTATGGAGCAAAGGTCCTATCCCAGAGCAGTCTTTCGAGGAGAAAAGGAGAGATTTCTTATAGAAAATCTTATCCCCAACTGCAGAGAACCAGAATAAGACCCCTAAAAAATCTAGTCCAATTGATCCCTGAGAAGGCCCTAAGGCTAAAGCTTCATCAACTTCCTCTAAAAACACCACCGAGCTTGCCTCGCACACAAAGTCCAGGTATAACATTATTAAGGATATGAAGAAGACCCAGGCCAATATCTCTCTCTATGAGCTCACTCGCATTTCCAACCAACGAGACCTCATCCTTAAAGCCTTTTCCAATCTACCAGTGACCAAACCCGTCAGCATCACGTCTGCCCAAACTGCTGCTAGTCCCCAATCCATCGTGAATGCTGTAAACGCCAATTCCAGGGGAACCATGCCACCTTTTCTCCTCTCCTTCGAGATATTTAACTTCAATGTTCAAAACTGCCTCGTCGATTCCGGTGCATCCACAAATGTTATGCCCTTATCCATGTGAAAAAAGTTAAACATCTTCCCTGAGAAAACCAACGCCAGAATAATCCAACTCGATAGATCTCAAGTCCCCGCAGTGGGAAAACTGAACAACGTCATTATCCTCTTATCTTTCGACTCCAGAGTGCATCAGTGCATCGATATAGTAATCGTGGATATTCCTGAGGCCTATGGCCTTCTGTTGAGCAGAGATTGGTCCAATAAGCTCCCGGGGTACTTCGCCACTAATTGGTCCCACCTTTGGCTCCTATACAAAGGTAGAAACAACTAAATCCAGGTTGAAAGTGAACCATACATGAAACATATTGTGATTGACCTGGATACAACTAACGAACCAGTCAATTTCACGCAAGAAGAGATCAGCATGTGTTTCTTAGAATCCATCTTCGGGTGTTATCAGACTCACCAATCCCCGATCTCCCAAGACATGCAGTCCGAGATGCTTCTGGTTGCTGAAAATTCCTCCCAATCCAACAAAGATTCGTTAGAAGCTGATGCCCCTAGTACATCCTCAACAGGCTCAGATAGCTTTGTCCAACCAGAAGATGAAACATGGACCTTCTACTATGATGGGTCCAAAACCCAAGACGGGGCTAGCAAATGCTGCATCTTTCTAGACCCTCAGAAGAACAAGTTTCTAATTTCCTGCCGGTTAGAGTTCCAGTGCACCAACAATACAACCGAGTATGAGGCACTGTTGCTGGGACTCCAAAAGGCCATAGATCTAAAAGTCCATTTTTTGAAGGTAATTGGCGATTCCGAGATTATCACTCGTCAAGGACGCAACACCATCCATTGCTTGTCTCCCCATATGAAAGGTTATGAGCTAGAGGTATGGCGTTTAATTTCATCTTTTGATGCTTTTGGTATTAAATCTATACTTATAATGCATAATGCAGTAGCCGATACACTTGCCAATGCTGCCGCTAGGTTCACCCCACTTAGAGATGGGTTTTCTATTGAAGTTATATACAAGCCATCCATACCGGACAATGTCACTAATTTATGCGTTTTCAATGATGACCAACAGGTACTGGATTTCATGCTCAATACAAATACATTCAAAGATGCAGTTATGGAAGAAGAGGATCATGATCGGGCTTTGTAGGAGGTACTAGGAAGTTGGAAATAAAATCCCATACCCAAGGGGGTCGTGTCACTCAAAAATTTGTTCGACTTACAGAACCGTTTCCAAGGGCCCCCAAATACAAAGGTGCAAAGTTCCACGTTACCACACCGACAGATTAACCTCGAGACAGACGAGGATCCCAAGCTTTTAAATTTAGGTAATGAGTTCACCCCTCAAGAGAAACAAGCATTCATCAAGTTATTTAAGAAATACCAAGATGTGTTTTCCTGGACGTCTAACGATCTTCAGATTTATGATACACGGATAATCCAACACATCATACCCATTAAGGAAGGATTGAATTCGTTCCAACAAAAACTGAGGAAAGTACACCCAGCTCTAGAACCGATGATCCAAAAGGAACTAAAGAAGCTCTTGGATGCGCGGATAATTTTCAAAGTTAGACATTCGACCTGTGTGTCCAACTTGGTCCCTATTCGCAAGAAATCCGGCGAAATACATTTGTGCGTAGACTTCAAGAATTTGAACAGAGCCTTCGACAAAGAAAACTATCCGGTCCCTCCCATGGAGCAAATCCTGCAAGCTATATCAGGGTCAAAAATTTTCTCTCTATTGGATGGGTTTTTACGATATAATCAAGTACTAGTGGCTGAGCCTGATCGGCTCAAAACCACATTCAAAACTAAGTGGGAAATATTTGCATTCAGACGCATGCCCTTTGGGCTGATTAACACCGATGTCATTTTCCAAAGTGATATGGACATCGCCTTCAGAGGACTCATTGGGAAAAGTGTGGTAGTTTACCTTGATGACGTCACCGTGATTTCAAGATGGAGATCTGACAACATACACCACCTCAAGCAGATTTTTGAAAGGTGTCGGAAATACGGGATCTCACTGAACCCAAAGAAAAGCGTTTTTGTTGTCGCCGAAGGAAACCCGTTGGGACACATAATAACCGGAGATAGCATAGTGGTGGATCCGGAACGTGCAAAATTCATCGCTCAAATACCACCCCTAAGTGGTAAGAAAGCTATGCAATCTTTCCTTGGCAAAATCAACTTCGTCCAAAAATTTATATCAGATTTCGCTTAGATCGTGAAACCATTGCAAGGCATGATTAAGTGAAATGCTAACTTTAAATTGAATCCACCCAAGAAATAAGCGTTTGATAACATCAAATGAGCCATCGCGAAGCACTCGCTCTTTACAGTCTGGATTTCAACAAAGGTTTTATTTTGCATACTTTTTCCTCAGATTCATCTTTGGCCACTGTCCTAACTCAGAAAGATGACAGTAGCGATGAGCGGCCTATATCGTTTATGAGCACTAGATTACAAGGTGTCGAGTTGAATTATCCAGCTATTGAAAAACAAGCTTACACGGTATAGAAGGTAGTTAAACATTTCTGGCCATATATTTTTAAGAATCATGTCACAGTCTTCGTGCTTCACCCAGTTTCTTACTCACTATTCGTACAGTAGGAGCTGGGCGAGAGATGAGGCAAATGGATGATGTGCCTTCAAGAATATGACTTGGAATTCAAGTCAACGCACATTATAAAAGGCCAAGGGTTATGTCGGATGGCTGCAGAGGCAGCAAACTCATGGGGCAGGGAAGAGGAGGATTGGGACCACGAGATTGACATGTATTAAGCTGATAGCACATCTGGGTAGGATACCTCCTCATGGTACGTAGATCTCCAGTGATATCTGGAATGAGGTATCATGTGTCCCACTTTAACCACTCAGCAGAAATGTGCGTTGAGATTGAAAGTTGTATCCTACCAGCTGGTGCAAGGAAAATTGTTTCGCAAACACCACGGTGGTGTCCTGCTATGCTGTTTGGAGTATGATGAGGCCCATAAAGTTTTTACAGAACTCCACGATGGTCCCATAGGTGGACACTATGCAGGAGACACCACTGCACACAAGATCATGCGTGTCGGTTTCTATTGGCCTACTCTATTCAAAGATACACACGCCTATGTTAGGAAATGCCAACAATGCCAAAATTTTGCAAGAAGAGATGTACAGCCTTCAACCCCATTACAATCTGTCGCGGTGGAAGGACCATTTCAACAACAGGGGCTGAACGTGATTGGGGAAATCTTGCCGCACTCTTCCAAGCAACACAAATACATCCTCACTGCTACATAATATTTCACAAGGTGGGTTGAAGTGATACCGTTGCATCAAATCAATGATCAAGAGGTAATATCCTTTGTCACCCAATGCATCATGATCAGGTTTGGTGTTCCAACCTCCCTTTTTTTTGATAATGCAACATATTTCTCATCATTGAAGTTATATGATTTTTCTCTATAAAATGGTATCGTGCTTAAACACTCCGCCAACTATTACCCTCGAGGAAACGGGTTAGCCGAGTCAACCAAGAAGAACCTAATCCACATCATCAAAAAGACATTTTTGTCCCAACAATGAAATTGGCATAAGGCACTCCAAAATTCCCTTTGGGCTGATTGAGTCACACCCAAACCTTCCTTGGGCACCTCCCCCTTTTTCCTCGTATACGGAAAAGAGGTTATCCTTCCTCCCAACTTGTCTCTCCTAGCCCTTCAATTATCTCAAGAGACTCATGGCACTCATTGCCCTGCCTTACAAGCTCGAATAGACACACTATTGAAACTTGAGGAGGAAAGGCAAAAAACCCAGGAAAAATTCGCCATCCACCAGAGTCGAATAAAACGTTGGTTCAACAAGAAGTCAGCTGGAAACAAGTTTTTCGAGATAGGTGACCTCGTCCTCAAATGGGATAAAGCCCAGGAGGATAAAGGAAAACACTCTAAGTTCCAGGCATTATGGATAGGCCCTTTCCAGATCAAGGAAAAGGTCAGCTCTCACACCTACAGGTTACAAACCCTTGAAGGGAGGATTGAGCTCCTCCCTGTGAATGGGCACGACCTTGAGCACTATTTCACCTAACAGCCCTTAGGGGTCGTCACCGCACCCTGTACTATATTTTTTCTTGTTTTCTGTTTTTGTTTACTTTTTTGTTTTCAATAAATCGCTTGTTCCACACAGTCTCCCTTTAACCTTTTCTTTCCCTTGGCATCCATTTTTCTTAAAAGGGGATATAGAAGATACTCAAGTGGGCATACTAAGTCGGGATCTATGTTGGTGTATTATCTCCTCCCAAATTGTAAAGGGGGGCAAGCATACCTGTGATGGGCACTCAATGGCTAAAACATGACTAAGGCCCTCGGACCAAGCCACCACAGCTTACCCAGTATGATGGCCCAAGTGACTCCTGTGCAAAAGTAAATGTTTGGTTAAATCAGTCACTAGATGGAAAAGAGAGGAGTTAGCCTCAGGTGACGAACGAAAATCCAAGAAAACCCTAAGTCCTCATGAAGACCAAGAGCAACCTCTTTTGCAAGTAAAATAAGTCGGGATCCCTCATTCGCCCGGGAAATAATTTCCAAATAAAATAAGTGCCTTGAGCAAGAAAAATAAGTGCCCTGAGCACATCTCAATAAGTGCATTAAGCACATGAATAAAGGGTAAAGGATTGAGAAAGGCTTCCTACGTAGAGAGGCGATACGACAACTCCATCGGGGTACTGACCAGGCTCGTTGGCAGCGGAGCAACACCCATGATTCCTAGGTAGTGACTCCATCGGGACCATGTGGTTCGCTGGCAGTGGAGCAACACAATGACAACCAAATAAACTATACTGGAACTGAAAGTCCCTGAGATTACTCCAAACTTTTCCATCTGGTCTCCAAGAATGAAAACGTGGTAAATCAGCACCCAAGGGCATGCAGATAGGGAGACCAAGGGCACGAGGCTCGAAGACAAAAGAAGTGGGACCCACGGGGTGAAAGGAACAGCGTGCTATGCCCTCCCACCCCCCTTAAATTGAAACACTAGCAGAGATTTTGGACCCTACCAGTGAATCGCCATTTGTTGTAGCAGCTACAACACCCTCCAAAATTTTCACCCTCTAAAATTTTTGAGACCCCGAGAATCAAGAAGCAAAGTCAAAAAACCTAAATTTCAAATCTTGTTTCAAAAGCCCTAAATCGCTGATTCACAGAGTAGGTCGTTTTACCCAATTTTTGACCTAGCGACCCTACGACCTATCAGATCGCCAAGTTGCTAAGTCGCACATCGTACTCAAGTTAAAAATTTGCGACCTAACAAACCTATGACCCTGCGACCCCTGGGTCACAAGGTTGCAAGGGCGTGAGGTCGCACATATCATAAGCCCAGACTTTTTACGACCCAATGACCTCATTTATTGCCCACACGTGCGACCCCTTTATAAATAGAAGTGTCTCTAGGTCGCATTTCACCCACACGACGGAGAGCAAAACAACGCTTCTAACAGGCCAACTGGAGCGCGATTTTCTTAGGTAAGTTGCCTAATGCTCCTGATTTTTCTGTTTTTCCTATTTGTTTCCTCTTTCCCCTTATTTTAGCCCTTTTAAAGCCACCTGCTATTCCTCTTTTCTGATCTTCTTTCAACCTGAGCCTTTCCTAAATCTCCAAACCCTGGAATGCTTACATAAACTTGCAGATGAAGTCAACCAGCCTCCCCTCTATCTGTATTTCCCTCCAATGACCACTTCATCCTCATTTATGATTTTTCTCACTCACTCCTTTTATTTTTTTAAGCTAAAAATGAAGCAAAAGGTCGCGCCGCTGTCGAAATCATCTGCCCAGCCCTAGCGCGACTTCTAACCCTGCGACCTTGCAACCCCCGCGACCCAGTGACCTCGGTCGCTAAGTTGCTAAGTCACATATCACGCTAAAATTGAACCTTCGCAACCTTGCGACTCAGCGACCCAGCGACCTAGTTACAAGTCGCTAGGTCGCAAGGTCTCATCTTCATGATTTGTTTAGACCAACACAACTCAGCGACCCCACGACCTAGTCATAAGTCGCTAGGTCGCAAGGTCTCCTTCCTTTGAAGTTTTAAGCCAACACGACCCGGCGACCCAGGAAATGGGTCGCTAAGTCATTGTTTCCCCCTTCCTTGACCTTAGTTTGGCAGAATTAAAAGCAGTATTGAGCATTCATTAATATGGCATCTGTCTTATCCTGAGACTATTTTATGAATATGCAAGAGAACCTCGAAGCAAAGTTAGAGTGCATCTCCATATCTTCAGCCTCAAGTGACATGGGGCCCTCGACAATTCATAGGAAAAACAAGAGCCCAGAGATAGAAATCACAGAGAGAGAAGTACTTATGTCTCCTCTCCCTATCTACGGGGACACTACATGTGTATTCAGCAGGGGAGAAAGTATGAGTTGGTATCAAGTATACCAAGAGTTCACACAACCTGAGTTCCAAGAGAAACTCCCAGATCAAGAAGTATATGTGTAGGTTAAAAGGTCAAAGATTCACTACGCATGGGCCCACCCATCTATCTTCCTGTGTGCTAAAATCATTTAATGTATCATACAAAATATCAACCCCAAGAGGTGGGTGATTTGGGACCACGAGGGGAAATATTTTTTAAATATAAAAGTGAAGGATGCAGAGTACTACTATGCACTTCTAGAGTGGGAACAGACATTCACAAAGGAATGGGCCACTACGCATGCAGTTCCCATAGCAGACACCCTGAGAGGATGGTGGGAAGAACCGAAGAAGTTCAAAATCAAGAAGGACCAGGAGTATCAAGTAGCAGGCCTCAGAAAGGTCTATAAGCTCATAGAAGCCATGCTTTGTAGGATGTATGGTAGTCTCGATGCCACCACTTTCAGCGGTTCTTGGGTATCCCTGATGCATTTTGTTACCGTATATGGCACCCATTTCAATTGGGCCAACTTGCTAATAGCGTCCCTCAAAACCAACATATATGTAGCACTGGCACTCGAGGAGGGATACTCATCCAAATTTTACATTGCCTCCTATCTATTGGATGTAGTTTGTGCCAGGTGCCACTTTAAGGGATGGGTGCACAACTGGGATCAAAAGCGAGCACACCCAATTCACAAGGAGTTGCAGGTATTTTGGGACTCCAAATACAAGTACAATATAGAGCCAATTGCACATAGTTTTTTCCCTACACTGTACGAGAAATTATTCGGGCAGGATACCCCATGCATGTCCTGGCAAGCCATGGAAACGATAGTCAAGGTAGCATATTGGTTTCCATTTGGAGAAGGAACCTTCATCTGAGTTTTCGGTTCATTCAAGACTCCCCATGATTTGCCCCAATTCATCACTGATAGGATGCTACTTCAAGAATTATGTTATCAAATGACTTTTGGCTTCTTGAAGGTCCTTACTAAAGGTAAGAAGAAGTTGTGGCCCACACTGCAGCTCACCATTGGTGCTTATTCAGTCAAGGATTTCAGAGAGGTGGAGGTGGAAGCTCAACAAATCAGAGGATTTTTTCTAGCACCTTTATATTACTGGACATACAATCCTGAAAGGATAGTCCATGCCCATTGAAAATGGGCCAAGTTCAAATGGAGCTACCAACATACCAAACGACCAGTTGAAGATGGGGTATGAAACTGGTACAACAAGGATAGAGAACTCACCCCGAAAGCATTTACTGATCGGGAGGACCATGATGATCATACTCTGGAGGAGAGAATCCACGAGTTGGGAGGCGCCTTGTATTCCCAGGCCAAGAAGCCCCGAACTAAAATAGGCCATAACTCTTTCGCCCAATAGAAAGAAAAAGAAGTAGAAGCTCAGCGAGAACCTAAAAACAAGGCGAAAGAGGATGAAGATAAGCGTAAGAAACACCTGAAGGCAGAACAGAGAAAGAAACAGGCGGAGGATGCCCGGAGAGGAAAGGAAGAGAAGGAAGCAAAAGCAGAAGCTAAATGGTAGCTCAAGAAGGAATTATATCAGGTGGAGGCTGAACGCAAGAGGAAGGAAGAGCAGGAAACAAAAGTAAAAGCTAAACGGAAAAAGGAAGGAAGAAGAGGAAACAAGAGCAGAAGTTGAACAAAGAAGGAAGGAAGAAGAGGAAAGAAGAGCAGAAGCGAAGCGCAGGCAAAAGGCGAAACAAAATAAGGCAGAGGCAGAGAGACTATTGAAAGAAGAAGAAGAAAAAAAGAGAAAATAGGAAGAGGATCAAAGATCAAAAGATGTGAAGACACCTCCTCCAATAACAGGGGTACAGAAAGAGCTACCACCCATCAAAGTACCTGCAATTAACACACGTTTTGCACTCTCAGAACCAAGCACCTCTGAAGGATAGGAGGAGGAAGTGTTCAATCTGACAAGAGTCACTTATTATCAATTCACTTTCAAAATCAAGAAGGAAAAAAGGAGATGCCTAGCATGGAACCCTGCCGCGCCATTTAGAGCCACGTCGAAAAAGGATATAGTCCCAGACACTAGGACCAATCTAGTGATGATAGCATCAGCCGGCACTACTTTTTTCGTTGCCACAGAATAAAATGTGAGCTGGATGAGTAGGGAAATCCTCTCCCTAAAAAATAGATTACAAGATTATGAACAAAAGGAAGCTGGGTTAGAGCAAGAAAAGAAAGCACTAAGGGATGAAATCCAATAGCTCCAAGATAAAAGCACTCTCATTAATGAAGTACTACTTACTGTCCAAAGATATTTGGTGATGTTGGAAGCCACCATGAGGCAGGTTTACGAGGAGATGTTCACCATAAAGAAAACATTCGCTCCTCTACTGAGAGCCCAAGCGGAAACGAAGAAGAGAAATGAACAACTGAAAGAGGCCTCCACCGCCCTGGATAGAATGGTAGAATGGACAAACATATATCCGCAAGATCTAAAAACTTTGCCCAAGAAAAATTGGATTCACACTCAGAATGACAAGGTCCAAATTTGCATAAAGGTGCAATCCAAGGAAAAGTTATTTAAAGACCTAGAGAAGGTGATGACCGCCTATGAGCATTTGATCAGCGGCATTGACTCGATGGCTAAGCTGCACCATATTCTCTCTCAAGGTACACTAGGCGAAGAAAATACATGGGAACAAGTAGATCAGGAAATTCAGGCATTTCTACAGCCTATCAGACAAGCCGCCACTACACCTGATCTTCCAGCATCGCAGGAGAACTTCGTTAAGTTCATCGTGACGCCAGTTTGGATTTACACCAAACTGGCTTACTTATCTAACTAGGTAACGATCAAGAAAGAAACCCTGATTCTGAACACCTTAGAATGCATGCACATATTAAGGGAAGATACTACTCTGATCTCCCCAATAGCTGCAGATTATTGTACATGGCAGAATTTCCTCAAAGAGAAAAAAGTTGATGTTCTTGGCCTCGCAATCACACACACATACTCCCATGATCATATTGCAAGGCACAATCTATAATAGGGGTCATAGGTCGCATCTTCCACAATCCGGTCACAAGTCGCACTGTCCATTCAGGTCGTAGGTCGCATTTTTCACTCAGGTCACAAAGCAGACCAACAAACGGGAAGACGAAGAGTGAGGGCACCCAAGGGTCAATTTTGTCTTATATATACTCCCTGCGAGGACTTGTAAATGATATTTTTTTTGGACTCCAAAGGAGAGAAGAGAGTTGTAAAGCATTGAACAACCCATTATGAATGAATACAAGCATTTGTTTTAAATCCACTATTAGATCTGATGATAATCAATGTGTCAATACTATGAGTATTTTTTCGTATATGTCTGATATCTTATGATTAATTGATCTGTGTTTTCTGATTATAATCTTTATGCATTTTAGCTTACTGCATGTGTTTATGATGGTATTTTATTTACATAGGATATGTTTGTAACTTTATTATTGACATCTATCTTATTCACGAAAATGGCCAAGTATGCATAAGTTGTTCTTACCAGGCAGAACTATTTCTTCCATGGTTTGAACAATCTTACAAACACGACCTTAATGATATGCTACTAATAGCATCTCCTTTAGTTGTGTGTTTTCTTTTATATCTTGCTATTTGTAGTGTTTATGCTCATTGACAATCATCGATATTTGTCTTGTATCATTCAATAAATGTACACCTATAACTCTATAGAGCTTATTTGCGTCCCGGAGAAGGAGTATTCAGTGGTAGCCAGACCCACACCCCATACAAGATCCCTATCAAAAACGATTCAGAGTCTAATTGGGACTTTCTATTGGGGAGATCCCCTACTGTTGGCTGGAAAAATTTTCCCGTCAACGAGTTGGAGCCTATATATTTTCTTCATATTTGTGTAGTTTTGTACTTCATTATTTTTTAATTTATTTGATAACAACATAAAAGTAATAAAAAAGAAGAACATAATATCACAAATAACTATCACGTAAGGAAAATTAAAATTAAGATGTTTCCTTTATCAAATTTCCAACATGGTATCATAGCTAAGGTGAACGTCTTAGGAAACTGGAATATCATTTTTTTTTTAAGAAAAAAGAAGGAATGAGTTGTTTATGATTTCCTTAATGACCGAATAGGAGCCAGGTCAAAAATAGACCAATTATGGATCACTACTATACCAATTACAACGAGTAAATTTCTTTGGAATTAGTCAAAATTCCTGTGTAAGAAATATTTGGGTTATCAAGTCCAAAAGTCATAATAAAAGGACCATATCAAGACCACAACGCAAAGCATGAAGGCTGGGGATTCTGAAATATTGAAAGAGGTCAAGTGTTCCATGAAGATGCATATCCTATGTCACAAGATCTATCTTCCTTGTCAAGAAATGTGAGTTAGATAAACTTAAGTTTGGGAAGCCTACAGTGGTATAGAAGCAGTCCTTTAAGACAAGGAAAAAGTCACCTCGAAGAAGATGTAGGAGAAAAAAATGGAGAGGTATTTTTAACCTAGTTTCAAGGTTTTATAGTGAATATAGTGAATGGAAAAGTTGCAAAATTATAGCATAAGCTTCAGGGATAGCGAAGTAAGGAATAATTGATGTATATTATTGAAAAAATAAATTAAGTAAGGAGATATAATTGAAGTCTATTTTGAGGATATGTAGTAGCATCTACAATATGCCCTAACCAGAATTTAAGACGAGTATCAGAAGCAACTTGTCTTAAAATCCATGGAAGCTTCTCTTGAAGAAAATTGTCAAGGAAGTACAACTTAAACTATGAGATGAAGACTTTATATTTGGGAATAATTTCCTTTCAAATTAAGTCCTTTTTAATAAAGGATAAGGTAAGGCTGCATCAAGGGGTGTATGATATCTAGGTATTATATTCTCATTTGTAAGGCTTTTCTAAAGGGCCTACGTGAAACACTTTAGGGTTTTGTAGCATGTTTTGAATATAGGGTTTGTAGACTTCTCACTATTTTCGGTATACATGGAGTGTAAACCTTAGAGGGGAATTTCATTAGAAGACCTTGTTATGTGAGAAAACTTGCCCTAATCTATTTTTCCCTCATAGAGACCATAACTCTTTACTTATAAGGTTCATGGTAAACCCTAGAGAGGGTGGAATTAGATAATCCCTAGAGTATGACATCCAAAAAAATAGGGTTGATTCCTAGAAGGGAAATATCAAGGAATTTAGGGTTTGTGATTAAAAACATAGGAGTATATCCTCTATGAAATCCATGGAAACCATAGATCTTCAAAATTAACATCATTCTCTTGTATTTGTATATTTTTCTTGGTTGTACTTTTTGATGAATATTGAAGTACATAATAAAGGAAGCAAAATGAGAAGGATGGAAAAGTAAAGTAGTTCTTGTACTTGTTAATGATGAGCTTTATGAAAGGAGGGAACTATAAGAATCCTTAAGGAATTGATGCTAACAAGTTCATTAAAGGTGTATGCATGCATCATCTTATTTTAGTATGGCATCATAAATAGAAGCATGTTATAATATCATATTTAGAGTCTAATTGATTGAATTTATTTATAAGAATCATATAGTATTTCAATATGGAGAAGCTTGAGATGATTTTGCATAATTTTCATCCATAAATTGTCGAATATTATGTTAGAGGTAGTCATTTTTCTAAGGTGGATCCTAAATATCCTATAAGAACCATAATTTTGGGAGGTTCTTGGAAGAAGCATTATAACAAGGATTATTATTCATTGCATATAGTATGGAAACAATAATCTTAAAATATGAAGGAATGTTGTTGGTAAAGAGGAAAGGTCATCGTAGGATTCAAACAGTTAGATGATTGTATGAAAGATTAAGAATGCATATTGTTGGAAATACTGAGAGGGGGGTGAATGAGTATTCCTTTCATTTAGTATTATTATTAATATTTCAGAGCATTAGTTAATCTTCAATTATTATCTGTGTTTGTACAATGGTAGCAGTAAACAAAAGGAACACAACTACACACAGTTTTTAAGGTGGAAACCCTCTTCGGGACAAAAACCACCTAAATGTTTTTCTAATAATTCTTTAATATTCAACTCCAATTGAAAATAAAGCTCCAACTTCCTATAATCTAGAAAAGAATTCTTCTCCATCTCCCACTGGATGGACACTCCAACACCCGAGATTCTTCAGTATGCCCCAACACCCAATGAGCTACAACTCACCCTAGAAACACCCTACCACCCTGAATTTTTCACAGGATTGAACTTGTTGGTGACTTCATGCACCAACCTAGCACCACCCTACCACCCTATAGAAGAATAAAATAATAATGGACTCCTGTACCAGGGAAAATGGTCCACTTTACAATGATATAGAATAATGTAGAAGAAGAAGAAACACTAGACCATAACCCCAACTATGACACAACCACCTAATGATGATCCTAGACCTCCCGACACTACCTCTTCAACTCTTGGAACATAGAAACTTGTACAATTTTTAAAATGATGCATTTGCAATGACTTAGTACAATGATACCTTTATAATGCTTATATGTAGTGCTGCCCACTTGAAGACTTCATGTGGTGAACTTCTTGTTGCTGTTATGCACCTTGATTTCTGCTCTTGTCATTCTACCCTCTACTGCACCTTGCTTTGCTTTGCTTCCCTAGAAATTCTGGTCCTTTGCAGCCCTTAACAACAAATGATCTAGATTTTTCTTGCCTTCGAGGAGCTCGATATTGATTCTGGTGTATCTCTTTTATTTCAGATCCCCAATATGTGATTTTAGGTTGTATATTAGTTCTCCAATTCTTCTTTCTAATTCTATAGTTCTTAACCAATTTGGATTCTTCAAGTGAGAGTTATGCCCAATCTCTCAGAATGCCCTAATTATTGACTAGTTCAATAGAGAAAACTTGTATGGTGTGCCACATGTCACTGTTTCTTCATTCAACTCTGAAATTGATATAAAAAAAACTACAGTCTGTGTAGTGTCCACCACCTTTTATATAATTCCAATCTGGTACTCAAAGGGACTGTTATGAATATTTTCCCAAGGTCATGTCTTTGAGATGAAGTTCAAGAACATGCAAAAACACTGACTTCCATAGATCATATCTCCGAAAATATTGTGCACCTTGATCTAAAATTTGTACAGGACCTTCCTCAGGATTTTAGTTGTGTCTCATAAAAATTTAATCTTCTGAAACTTCATAGAAAAAACGTTATAGCACAAATTCCATGATGACCTGTTTCAAGTGGCGAAATCCCTACAAGAGGAGGAGATGAGGATCACAATTTATATAAATGATTAGATTGAGAGGGGCTTCAACAAGTGAACATGGGAGGGATTTTAGGAGCTTAAAAATTATTGATTATTGACTTTTCAATGACACATGCCACAACCCCATGGGGTTTGAGCCCACTAATTGGGGTTACAAACTTAAAACATGAATATCTCTCAAACCATGAATAATTACATGGCGTGCCATATATCAATGGAACATATCTACAATTAAAAACCATAAAAAATATTATTTACCCAGAATATAGTAATTTGGTAAGTAAAAATTCCCATGCAAGAGCGGGGTAGCCCTTGGTGCTGCTTGGGTTTACATCAATGACAACCACTGATGAAAAATCTCCCCCTTTGGCATTGATGGCAACACAAGTACTCCCCCTGTGATCATGACATGTGTTCATACAAAATTCTCTCCCCATTTGACATAAATGGAAAAGGGTAACCCCCCCTAACACATAACCATCCTGCGGACCTGTACACACTTCCACTCCCCCTTTATATTCTGAATAAGGAAAATTTAATGAGAACTTGGGAGAATCCCAAGCTTCTAGTGAAGATATTCAAATGCTTCATGAGGTACAGGTTTAGAGAAGATATCAGCGATTTGTTTTTTTTTACCAACATACTCAAGTTTGATATTCTTTTCAGCGACTTGTTCTCTAACAAAATGATATTTGATTAGAATGTGTTTTGTTTTTGAATGCATGACAAGATTCTTGGAGATGTTGATGGCACTGGTGTTATCACATAATATGGGAATAGGCTCATTGAATTGTACTTGAAGATCTTGCAAATTTTGTTTCATCCAAAGGACTTGAGTACAACATGTTGCCACTGCAATGTATTCTACTTCCGTTGTAGATAACGAGATTGAGGTTTGCTTTTTTCTCAACCATGATACGAGACAACCACCTAGATAGAATTTTGCTCCACTAGTACTCTTACGATCATCAACGCTTCCTGCTCGATCTGCATTTGTAAAGGCTTGAATAATGAGATTGTTACCCTTTGGATACCACAAGCCATATTCTTTTGTGGCCTTTAGATATCGAAGAATTATTTTGACAAAAATGATATGTGATTCTTTTGGTGCTGCTTGGAATTTTGCTACTTGTCCAACTGCTTGCATAACATCTAGTCGGGAGGTTGTTACATATAGAATACTACCAATTATATATCTGTACAACCTCTGATCCACATCCTTAGATGAGTCGTCTAAGCTCAATTTTCAACCTGTTACCATCGAGTAAGGGCGGGTTTTCAATCTTCCATTTTGAATTTATTGAGCATTTCCTTGATGTACTTGGCTTGAAATATAAATATTCCTTTCTCTTGCTGAGATATTTGAATCCCTAAGAAGTATTTCAGCTCACCAAGTAAAGACATCTCAAACTCACTTTTCATATTTGTAGAAAATTTCTTACTTAGTAAATCATCATTGCTACCAAATATTATATCATCCACATATAACTCAATGATTGTTAAATTATATTTATCTATTTGTACATAAATATTTTTATCAACAGTACCTTTCTTGAACCCTTGTTAACGTAGATATCCTTCAAGATGAGCATACCATGCTCTAGGAGCTTGCTTGAGACCATATAGAGCCTTTTTAACCTGCAAACATAGTCTTCTTTTTCTGATAGTATAAAACCTTCAGGTTGTTCAATGTAAACTTCTTCTTCTAATTCGCCATTCAGAAATGCTGACTTAACATTGATTTGGTAGACTTTGATTTTTCTTTAACATGCATAGGTGAGAAACATTCAGATGGCTTCCATTCTGGCAACTGGTGCAAATGTTTCGTCGAAATCAATTCCTTCCACTTCTGCATAGCCTTTTCAAACCAATCTTGCTTTGTTTCTGGTAACATGTCCATCTTCATTCAATTTGTTCCTGAACACCCATTTAGTCCCAATGACATTTTTATCTTTTGGTCGTGGAACTAATTCCCACATGGTCTTCTTATCTATTTGATCCAATTCTTCATTCATAGCTGCTACCCAATGTTCATTCTAGTTGGCTTCCTCAAAAATACTAGGCTCAAAGGTTGCTAGAAAAGCAATGTGATCTTGTTGTGATGAACGAAGTTGTCAACCTTCATTTATGTCACCAATGATTTGATTTGATGGATGGTTCTTTTGAATCCATTATTTTGTTTTCTTTGGAGGACCGTCTTCGTGTTACTCTGGTATATCTTGATGATCATTATTTACTTCTTCATGGTTAATAGTTTCTTCATGTTCTATAATTTTCTCTGTGTATTTTTCAGCCTCGGTCTCAAATTTAAAAGATTCTAGATCCTCATCATTATTTGTTAGAACACCATCTTCGTCAAATGTAGCATTTATGCTCTCCACTATCTCTTTTCTTCTTAGATTATAGCATTTATAGGCCTTTATTTTGTGTGAGTAACCAACAAAGATACCTTCATCAACACGTGATTCAAACTTACCCAAATTTTGATCTTCTATTTTGATATAACATTTTCTTTTGAAGATTGTGAAATATTTTACATTAACTGGTTTTCCTTTCCATAATTCATATGGGGTCTTGTTGCAATTATTTCTGAGAAGACTTCGGTTGATAATGAAGACTGTTGTATCAATTTCTTGAACCCATAAATTTTCATCCAATTTTGAATCCTTCAACATTGTTCTACCCATTTCCTGTATGGTTCTATTCTTTCTTTCAGTAACTCCATTTTTTTGAGGTGTTCGTGTTATGGAAACCTGTCTTTTTATTCCATATTCGTCACAGTATTGCTAAAATAATTTGGAAGTGAATTCTTTGCCATTATCTGATCTTAGATACTTTATTTTCAAATCAGTTTCATTTTCGACCAACTCCTTGTAGATCTTAAAGCACTCAAATGCTTCAGATTGTTTCTTTAGGAAATTGATGGCTATCATCCTGGTATAGTCATCTATCACTAACATGAAATATAATTCTCCATCTAAGCCTTTTTTTCTCACAGGACCACATAGATCAGTATGTATCAATTCCATTGGATGTGATGCAAAGTGTTCTTTTTTTTTAAATTGGACTTTTGTCTGCTTTCTGTGACGACAGGCCTCACATAGTGTGTTGGAAGGTTTTGAGATTTTTGGCATTTCTCGTACTACTTCCTTTTTGCTTATCCTGACAATATTTTCAAATTTTATGTGACCCATTCTTTTTTCCATAACCATCTTTAATCTTCTTTAGCTAGTAGACATGCTTTAGTTTCTTCATCCAGAACATATATGTCGTATGGAGCTTGACTTGTTGTAGCCACAATTGTACCATACCTGCCTTTCCTGATTTCACATTTTGTGGAGTTGAATAGAATTGTGTGTCCTTGATCACACATTTGTCCAACACTGAGTAGATTTTCATTCATGTTTTCAACCAATAGAACATTCTTGGCTAGAAATCATTTCCAAAGGATACGGTTCCATCCTTCTTCTCTTTTAGAGATACAAATTTCTTTCTATCTCTAGTCATATGCATTGAGAAACTGTTATCATTATACCACACATATTTTTTGTTTTGAGCCTTGAGAGCGAGAGCATGATTATCAGTCTTCTTCTTCTTCTTCCATGTTTGTTCGTTCTATGGCTTCGAAGATTCTTCTGGAGGATTTTCAAGTCTACTGTCTCTTGCTTTGAATCCAAATTTATGACATTTGTAACATTCCATATTATTTCTTAAATGTTCAAATCTATTGATGTTTCATTGAGCCCTGGGAGGTTCATATTTGAAGTATCTCTTGGAATCAAAGCTTGGTTCCTTCAATATTAGTTTAATAGCTCGAAGGAGGTCATGGAGCATACCAAGAATGGTGTACCTCTGTTCAATGAAAATAATTATGTACTCTGGAAAGGAAGAATGGAGGTTTATCTCTTCGCACAAGGTTACGAAGTATGGGACACTGTTCAAAATGGCTTTACACCAACCATGGATGAACAAGGTAAGAAGAATTTGGTAAATGATGAAAAAGAAAAGAATATTATTATCAGTGGACTTATTGAATCTGCTTATCATAAGCTGTTGGGTTGTAAAACCGCTAAAAATGTATGATAAAAGCTTGAGAATATATATGCACGTGATTCAAATGTCAAAGAAGCAAAGCTTCAAATATATAGAGCAAAATTTGAGCAATTCAGAATGAAAGAAGATGGCAACATTGTTGCATACTTCCAATACGTTGATGAAATAACCAACACTCTGGAAGGATTGGGAGGGCCACTTGACGAGAAGACTATTATAAGAAAGATTCTTATAATGTTACCAAGGATATTCAACCCAAAGGTATCGGTCTTATAATACCATGAAAATATGGAAAAGCTCAGCAAAGAGGAATTACATGGAGTTCTCATAGTATATGAAATGAGACTTGATGAAGAAGAGGGTACTTCGCATCTAGAAACTGTGTTCGTTGCATCTAAGAAAACCATTAAGGATAAACAACCTTCAATTGAAAATACATGCACCTACAAGTGTGAAGAAAAGGGAGAAAATGAAGAAGGTCTTTTAGATGAATAATATGCTTACTTTACAAAAAAACTAAAAATTGGTAAGGGAAAATTCAAAGGTAAACTTCAATTGATATGTTTTGGCTATGGTGAGGTTGGGCATTTTGCAGAAAAATGTCCAAACAGAAGTGATGGCAACTCAAAAGGAAAGAAAGGCTTTAAGAAGTTCCACAAGAAAGGCAAAAATAAAGGATCAAAAAGGAACTTTCTCTCTAAAGAAGATAGCTCATAATCCGATGAAGACAATGACAGTGAAGAAGAAGCCAATGGGAGAGTATTGTTTATGGCCAAGCACAATAAACAAGAGGTATCAAACAACGAAGAATAAGGGTTGACCATAGAATAATTTTCTAAGGAGGCAATCAAGCTTATAAAAGAGCTCAAGGCTGAGAAGATTCGTTCCAATACTCTTGAAGAACAATTTCAAGGTCTCAAAATTGAATTTGAAGAACACAAATGTATTAAAGAGTCACTTCAAAAGAAGTTGGAAGAAAGAAACCAAGAAACGGAATCATTAGAAGCTAAAGTAGTCTTGTTGCGTAAGGAAGTGAAGAAGGGAAAAATTTTCCAAAAATATGCTAACAACTCAAGGGAATTGTAAGAACTCATCAACAATCAATGATCTTACAAAGACAGAACTGGCCTCGGTTACAAAAAAGAAGAATCAGGACCTTCTACAACAAAATACGATGAACCTATGAGATCTAACATGCATGTATACTTCATTGGAAAATATTCACAAGAACATCCTTGGAAGATGATTCCTCGATGAAGATTTCCATCCATGTACCAACATATTTTTCATGGCTATTGTTATTCATGTGGAAAATTTGGTCATAAAGCTGTAGAATGTCATACATACCCTAGGAGCCAATACAATTCCAAGAGATCCTTCAAATATGAACCTTCGAGGGCTCAACGAAACATCAATATATTTGAACATTTAAGAAATAACGTGGGAGGGATTTTAGGAGCTTAAAAATTATTAATTATTGACTTTTCAATGACCCATGCCACAACCCCATGGGGTTTTAGCCCACTAACTAGGGTTACAAACTTCAAACATGAATATCTCTCAAACCGTGAAGAATTACATGGTGTGCCATATATCAACGAAAACATCTCAATAAGTAGAAACCATAAAAAATATTCTTGACCCAGAAAATAGTAATTTGGTAGGTCAAAATTCCCATTCAAGATCGGTGTTGCTTGGGTTGACATCAATGACAACTGTTGATCAACACATGTTTGAAGTAAATTTTAACTTTTAGGTAGATTCATGTGCATATTATCCTATAAGAAAAGTTGGCCATAAATTATATATACTCAATATTTCATTTGGTTGTATGATTCCTAAAAGGATGCATTTAACTTACTCTAGAATGGATATAATCTTAATACTTTCTTGATATATATAGTTGTGATCAACATCTAGTATAATTTCTGAAAGAAAATGGTAACTTGGTAATCATGGTCTATCCTTGGGAACATTGATGCATGAAGGAAGATTCATGTGGAGATGGAACTTGAAGATGGTGATCATGAGAAAGTTTTCTCGATGAGGTAAGTGTGATGTTAATAATTATTATTGGTTATATGGTTAACATATTGTTTTGCTAGCTAGAAGGACGTTATAGTAACACATGATGGCATTTAAGCCAAGTTCAACTGTATGGATGAAATACATGAAGAATGTTGAGGGAAGCTCAATATATGATACCTGGAAACTATGAAGTCAATATGTAATCATATTGGGATTGAAAGGTATTAGTATGTTAATATAACCTAAAGGTTAAAATTCATACTACAAGAAAAAAAGGTCACTTTCTTGAGGAAGTTATGATTAGATAAAAACATGGGAGGGCTCAATATAATTCCTTCATTGAAAATAAGTGAAGTGAAAAATTGACGAAATTGAACTTTTGACAAGATTGATGAAAGAAGATAGTTATGTGATAGCTAGGAAGGAATGAAGCTTGATATAATGAGGTGCGAAGGAAAGAGGAAGCCATTAAAAAAACATGCAGAAACAAGCTTCAGAGCTTATGGCTATGAATTTTGTAGTAGAAAAGGAAGTCAGGGATATCCTTCAAATTTGAGAGGGAGTAAAGCAGTCTCCTTATATAGGAGAACAAATATATTCTCAAGTTAAAAGGAGAATAGGGATATCCTCTCTAGTTGAGAGGGATTGATGTTGACATCAAATCTACATTCTTTTCTTCATATGTCATGCACTTGACCAAGACTAACAATCATACGTTTAAGTGAAGGTTTTGAAGAAAGAATGGTGGAGGATTGGATAAGAATATCTAGTTTCCTTGAGGATAGAACATCCAATAAGGGAAATGGAATGACACTCTGAGGATAAGACAAATGTCCAAGGCAAGGTTGGTTGAAGAGGATGGATATTTTTTTAGGATTCAGGATTGTAAATCCAAGATAAGAATATTCCTAAAAAGGACATACCTTGTGGACATTCGAATCGAGTATGTGCCTTGTAGAGGTAGTACGCTATCACACATAAATACTCCAAGCATAATGGTCTTGAATGAAGTAAATCTTGTTTAGTTAGGAATCAAAGATAGTGTTGGTTGATTATAGTGTTGATTCTTACAATGTGGTTTATCAATATGGCTCTTCTTATGAAAAATTTTCAAATTAAGAATTTTCCTTGTACCACTTGGAAAATTATGAATACCTCCCTAGTCGAGGGGCATTGTTGGAGAATGTAACTCGTCTCGATTTTCATAATTTTCATTTTACTCATGTAATGATGTAATTATCAAAATAAAAATTATTTATGTAAAGCATGTGTTTCATGTTCAATTCATTTTTCATTAGATCAAGCATCCATTATATGATCCTAGGGTTTAAATGAGTCAAAGAGTAGTTTTTACATTGTAAAATACCCTTTCGGGCATTTGCATGAAGGAAAGAAAAGTTATTTTGAGTTTATAAATGTATAGAAGGCTCCCAAGACCAAGTTTCCCATTCAAGGAAAAGTCGACCTAAAGGAATTCTAATTAATCCTCTTGGAAATGCCATATAAAGATGGATCTTTGACCTATTTGAGACACACATCAAGTATACACCTTTGAATTTTATCTGCAAATGGAAAGGAGTGAAAAAATCCTAGAAACACAAGGAGAAGGTCATTGAAGGAAGGAAGAAGATCTATAAATTTAGGAAGGCTTAAATATGACTCTTTTTTTTCTCATGTGTGAGTACCCTAGGGTTTCTAGGGTTTCCTTAGGTCCAAAATTATAAGAGGTGTTTAGGTTACCTTAGTAAGTACGAAAGGCTAGAAGAGCTCTCATCTTGAATAAGTCTTGTTTCACTACCATTGGAAAATTTCTTGCATTGAAGAAGGCAGATTGAATGGTTGAGTTGGTTCTTGGTGGTAACCCTGGTCTAATTTTTTTTCTTGGAAGTCTCCTTTGGATTCATTTTATAAGAAGATAAGTTATTTCTAGTTTTTCCTTGGCTTGGAGCCTATATCTTGTGTTCATATTTGTATGGTTGTGACCTTCATTATTTTTTCATTTAGTTTATGATAAGAACATTAAAAAAATAAGAAAATTAGAAAATAATATCACAAATAAATGTCATATAAGGAAAATTAAAATTAAGATGCTACCCTTATCAAATTTTAAACACATTTCTCCCTTGTCACTCGCTCTCTCTTTCTCCACCTTTCTCTGTCTATTCCTTTATTCTGCCATCCCTATCACCCCTCCAACTCCATCTCTCTCTCCCTCACTCTCTAAATTCCTCTCTCTTTTCCTTCCTCTCTCTCCCTTTCTCTCCCACCTCCCTCTATATCTCTTTGCTTCTCTCCAAATTTTTCACTATGACCCTCCCTGTATCCTTCTCTTTCTCCTCCTCCTTCTATGTATCTCCCACTCTCTCTCTATCTTCCCCTTCTCTCCCTCTCTCTCTCATCTCGTTCTCTCTCTTTTCCATATTTCTCTCCTCTCTCCCTCACTCTCTCTCCACTTATATCTCTCTATGTATTTTACATTCCCTCCCTCTCTCTCCCCTTCCAAATAAATCTCTCTCTACCTACCTCTCTCCTTCTCTCTCTCCCCTCCTTTATATATTTCTTCCTCTATCTCCCTCTCCTTCCCACCTCCCTCGCACATCCCCATCTCTCTCTCTCCCCTTGAGCTCTATAACTATATCCCCTCTTCTCTCCTTCTCTATACCCCCTCACTCTCCCCTCCATCATTGTGTCTTCCTCTCTCTCTCTCTTCCCCTTCTCTCCTCTTCACCTTCCCTCTTTATCTCCTCTCTCTTTCTCTCTCCATATATCACTTATCACTCCCTTTCTCTCTCTCCACCTCTATTTATCTAGAATTATGTAGGAACGCAACATAATAAAAATATACACATAAACATAGGGATTTAGTAGAAAAAAAATTCTTTTCATTGATATCAAAGAACTAAAATATGCTTACATACAGAATGGAAATAAAATATCTCAAGACATGGTAGCTTATCTCTGAGAATAGATGTGACCGAAACATGCATCTAAATTGTGCTACAATTATGCTTAAAGAAATTTTTATTATTAAACAATAAGGGGAAAACCCTAAAAACCCAAAACCATAACCCTAGGAGATGGAATGCCAAGATTTTATGGGCCCCGTTGAAGTTAGTTGGGTAGCCAACTTCAGGGTGTTGTAACTTGTTCATATGATCTCTGTTTGGCACATATGATACCTCATTTGAAACATTTAGTTCAGTATTACAATATTTATGGTAGACCCCTACCTCTGGCTACAAACCTATTGTGAACCTAAAAAAATGTTCTTTAGGGGATTAAAATAACTTCGGAATTTCAAGGCCTAAAAAAAATCTAAAAATATAAAATTATGCTATAATCAAGGGAAACTATTGAAACTAGATAGAGGTCTAGGTGCAATAGGAGGGTGCCCACCAATATGGACTTGGATCGGTCCTCCGCAATTAAGAATAAATGGTCCCTATTTCATGCAGAGCCTCCATGAGGTGAGGAAATTTTTGTTGAACCTGGTCTCTAGTGAGCCATTTTCCCTAGTTATGGAGTTGACCTACCTTAAAAAGTCGGTATATATGGATCCTCTACTATTGAGTGTTCTTCATTTGTGTGTACATGATCTTATCAATCATGGCTTATTTCATACAACTTGGATTGAGCTTTGTTGGTGTCAGTTGCTTAGCAATGTCAGATGTGTCGAGCAATGGGGGAAAGTATGGTTGTATTTTTTCCATATTTAATATTGGTTGTAGTCCAAGGAATGTTGGAATTTTGAGCTCGAAATAATTGTATCATATATCTTTATTGATGGTGTAAGGCACCTATCAGAGCTTACAGAGTATGCGGTGGGCCCCCACGAGGTGTTCTTTCTACAAATGTAACCAAACTTTGTTGCCCACATGGAACTTGTGTGGCACCCAATCTTGATCATGTTGCTTTTTGTACTTAGAATTTTCTCTATCCAATATGTCATGAACCTACTGGTGGAAGTTTTTAATGTCTTGAATAAATCCAATAGCTATGTTAGCTTCGAACTAGACATGAGCCAAATCTATCTGAGTATTTGCAAGTGGTATGGAGGCATCAATGGGACATTGTGGCTGGAATCCCAACCCCACCAAAAAGGGTCCATGGCCAGTTGACTATGGAGAGATTTGTTTTACTCGTGCTAGACATAGGGGAGGATTTCATCCCATCTATGTATATGCTTCAAGTTGTACATGTGCATAATGTGCAAGATCATCCTGTTCATGACCTATGTTTGGCCATGAGTTTGGGGATGGAAGGCCATGGAATTAGTGAGATTGGTATCTAACAATGACTAGAGGCTTGACCAGAATTTATTTAGGAACCTGTTGTCCTGATTTGGTATAATGGACTGTGGGATCCCAAAGTGTACCCATACTCTTTCGAATAATAATTTGAGTGTGGCTTATACTGTGATACTTTTTTACAGGCTCGTAGAATGGCCATCTTAGATCATTTTCCAATGACCATGAAAACACAATCATTTGCATGCTTGGTAGAAGGGAGGCCTCACATGTAATCCATGGGGATGGATTTCCATGACCGACTATGAGTAGGGAGAGGAGTATGAAGGTCTTACTTCTTGAATGTAGGTTTTGTGATGGTGCAGGTAGTCTAGGATCTAATGCACTTCCAAACATATTGTTGAAGTTTCACCCAATAAAAATAATTCGACATGAATGGCACTATTGTTTCTACCCAAAAATGTCCAACAACCTAATGGTAGTGCATGTCCCAAATAATTTCGCATTGTTCACTTGAAGGAACACAATGGTGTCAGAAATGGCATAATAGTGCATCCTCGAGGTGAAATTCTAGAACTTGCTTTCCTTCCACGAGAATATGGTATGTGGTGCCAAATTATGGATCACTTTTGTAAATATGTGGCCATCCCAAAGTATAGTGTCCAGAAGAGTCAAGCACAGTGGTCACCTCCATAACTGGCGATCACAGTGAGGATGTTTGCAACATTATTAGTGTGGCCTTTCTTGTACTTAATGTTTAAATGGAACTATTGAAGATATGTGGACCATTTTTAATGGTGATCATTCTGCAACTTTCATTTTGTTTGTGTCAACTGCAAGGACCAGTTTCTGTGTGAATGATCATTTCCTTCCCTAGAATGTAATTTTTCCATTGTCGGCAGGCATGCACAATGGAATACATGTTTTTGTCATAGGTGGGATACTTTCAAACTGTATCTAAATGTGTCTCGCTATCATGCCACCGGATGCCCCTTCCTAGTAATAACTGCACCCATATCATAGTCAGAGTCATCTATCTCAATTTAAAATGGTTTCTGCATGTCTGGTAACGTGAGTATTGGTGCAGAGCAGAGACAGTGCTTTAACTTGAAAACACCTTATGTTTGGTTTCATACCAAAAGAAATTTTCTTTTGTAACACCCTTTGTGACTTGACTCAAAGGCCAAGTGATATGAGAGAATCCTAACACGAGCCTGAGATAGACATTTGCAAGACCCAGAAAGTTTTGGAGCTCTTTTAAAGTGGTTGGGGCTAGCCAATATTGAGTAAGTTCTATATTGTTTGGGTCCACATGCACACCCCACTCATTAATGATGTACCCAATATATTGAACACGTGTCATAACAAAAGTGCATTTCTCCAAATTGGAACACAATTTGTGTTGCTGCAGGGTTCTGAGGACCTGTCGATTATGGTGTAGGTGCTCTTCCCAACTCTGGTTGAAGATCAAGATGTCGTCCAAATACACCGCCAAAAACAATTTGGTGAAGGGACGAAATATGTCGTCCATCATCCTCATGAAGGTTTCCGAGGCATTTTTCAAACTTAAAGGCATGACCAACTATTCAAAAAAGACCTCCTTGGATTTAAAGGTAGTCTTCCACACATCAGAGGGTTTGATTGGTACCTGATGATAATTGGAGTTTAAGTCATCCTTGTTGAAATATTTAGGCTGCTTGATATGGTCCAAAGGGTCATCAATATATGTGATTGGATACCTATTATGGAAAATTATCCTATTCAATGCTCAATAGTCAATACAGAGCCTCTCGGTTATGTCCTTCTTTTATACCAAGATGATCGAGCTCCAACACAGTGAGGAAATTGGTTGGATGTGCCCTTTCTAAAACAACTTCTAAATATACTTCTTGATTTCATCATTCTCTAAAATCGAGCATTGGTAGAATGGCCCATTAGGTAGTGGCACACCCGAGTTTAGATAAATGGAGTGCTTGATTTGAAATAGTAAGGGCTAGGTGAAGATGTCCCTGTACACCTCCACAACCCTGTCCATATGTTGTTGTTGTGCAGAGGTGCCCTATTTGGAGACTATGGATGTGGCCACAATATTTCTCTTGCTTTAAGGGTGAATCATAAGGAAGACAAATTTCTCGGTCTCGGAAATGATCTTACTGCATTATTTAGTATCATGTACATATTTTCACCCAAAGTATTAATAATAGAACAAGGTATGGATTTATATACAACATGATGTTTTTATAGGTATGAATAACCTAATAAAACATCATAGACATCCAAAGGGGAAACATCACATAATATTTCACCTTCAAAGGGCTTGATGCTATAAGGAAAGAGGCACTATTGCTCACACGTAGATCTCGCCCTTCGTGGAGCCACCCGATGGTGTACGGTTATGGGTGCAAAGCTATCGCAACTTCAATATGTTAACAACCTCATCTAAGATTAGGTTCTTCTACCTCCCATTATCGATGATGAATTACATCAACAAACCCTTTACCCACATATGCAAGTGGAAGAACCACTCCCCCTCCTCTAGATCCTCAGGTTCTACCTTTTGGAGTGTGGTGGGGCCTACCGTCGTAGTGGGTTCTACATAAATTATATTCTTTCACTTGTTGGTTCCCTTGTCGGGTGATCTGGCTCAGAATTAGAGCATGCATCTATCTTTGAGTCTTTCAGCTCGACCGCTAGTTCATGCTCTGTGTGACATTCATTCATGTTGTGAGCGGGAGATTTATGGAACACACACAACTTGTCGATGTCCTTATTCTCCTTCCCATTATTCTTCAATTACATATTCTATTTTTTCCCTAGGGGGTCATGGCCTTGCTCTACCATTTTCTGTATGACTTGGGGGTTCTTTTTCTCTGCTTTGGGTTCGCAAATCCAAAGTTTTGGTTCTTCTACTTGAATTCTTTCTAAATATTGGTGGAATATTGGTATGCTGCAATAAAGGAGGAGATATACAGGAACTCCATTTCCTCCTTAATTTATTTTTTCAAAAAATCATGTTACTTGAGCACGAGATGTTTCTTATAATATTTGATACCCAAATCTATGCGTAGGGTATAGAAAATATTTGCCATCTCATGCACATCTTGATCTCTTTGTTTTCGTAGTGTAGTCCATTGCATGTAATTATCTTGTTCCTTAATGGCACCTCAGAAATAATTCCAAGTGGGTGCAGCTAAAAACAACGAGTTTTCCTTCTCGTCCCTATGCTCACATTAAGTTTCTCACTAATCCTTAATGTGGGGGGTAGCTTTGAGGACTGAAAAAATACTATTACCTATTAGAAAATTCATGAACGAAAAAATATCTTTCCAACATATTTAACCATTTATCTACAACATCTGCATCTATCTCACCATTAGATATAGTAATTTCATGGTTGACTTGTAACTTAAAGGGAGAGGCGCCTCCATGGTGGATCTTGAATGAATATGCATCTCGTGTGGGTATTTGTCGAAGGATCTTGGAAAAGTTTTCCATCATTGCATTTGTTTGTCACTCGAGAGCCTCTTTGAGAAATATTTTGAAAGGATATCCTGCCCCTTCATATTTCTTTTCTTCCACCATGGGAGGTCATTGAGTTCATAGAGGTTGGTCTTGCAAAAGTTCAACCAGTTCAAGCCTTAAATCCTTATACCTCAACCTCATTTGGGACATGCATAGAAAAATAGAGAAAGAGCAGATTGCTATGGTACCACTAATATGGAATTACGTAGGAATGCAATAGAATACAAATATAAACATAAACAAAAAGATGCAAAAAAGATAAGTCTTCATTTCATTACAATTAAAGAACTAAAATACGCTTACATACATAATGGAAATAAATGATTTTGTGCGATGGTAGCTTATCTCTCAGAAGAGATGTGGTAGCTACATGCCTCTGAGTTGTGTTACAATGAGGCTCAAGGGACTTTTTATTATTGAAAAAAAAAAGGGAAAACCCTAACCCTAGGAGATGGAACGAAAATATTTTGTGGGCTTTGTTGGGGTTAGTTGGGCAACCAACTTCTTGGGGTCGTAACTTGGTGTGTACGATACCTCATTAGAAATTTTTTTCCAAGTACTACAAGATTTGTGACATGGCTATGAGCTTGTTGTTGACCTCAAAAAATCATTGTGTAGGGGTTCAAAACAACTCTGGAAGTTCATGACCTGAAATACTACTAAAAATAATAAATTGTGCTATAATCATGCAACTGATAAAACTAGCTATATTTCTAGGTGGAATAGGTGGGTTTCCACTAATATCCACCCTAGATCGTCTATCTATCTACATATTTTTTCTTCCCTCCCTCCCTTGGCCCCTCAAAATCATTCTCTCTCTCCCTCCCTCTGTTATTCTCTCTCTCCCCCTCCGCTCTCCCTTCCTTCCTCTCTCTCCCTCTCTATCCCACCTTCCTCTCTCTCTTGCTCCCATCTCTCTCTCTCTCTCTCTCTCTCTCTCTCTCTCTCTCTCTCTCTCTCTAGCTTTGTCACTATCTCTTTCTATCTCTCCTTCTCACCCCCCCCCCCTCTATCTCTTTCTCTCCCTCTTTTCCCTCTAATTATGTCACTATATCCCTCCATCTCTCCTTCTCTCTCTCTCTCTCTCTCTCTCTCTCTCTCTCTCTCTGCCCCTCTTGATTTTTCACTATCTCCCTCCATCTCTTTTTCTCTTCTTCTCATGTGGGTATCCATCGTTGAAGGATCTAGGAAAATTTATCCATCATCGCATTTCTTTGTCACTTGAGGGACTCTTTGAGAAATATTTTGAAATGATATCCTACCCCCTCACCTTTCTTTTCTTCCACCATGGGTGAGCATTAGGTTCGACAGGGCTCATCTTGCAAAGGTTCAAGCAGTTCAAGCTCTAACTCCTTATACCTTGACCTCATTTGGGACATGCACAAAAAATAGAGAAAGAGAAAACCAATATGGTACCACTAATATGAACTTATTCTGGAATGCAATATAATATAGATATAAACATAAACAAAAACATGCAACAAAAATAAATCTTCATTTCATTAATATCAAAGAACTGAAAGATGCCTACATACATAGTGGACATAAACGTGTTCGGGCAATGGTAGATTATCTCTCAGAATATATCTTAGAGCTACATGCCTCTGAGTTATGTTACAATGAGTCTCAGGGGCCTTCTTATTATTGGACAATAGAGGTAAAACCCTAAAAAATCAAAACTCTAACCCTAGGAGATGGAATTACAAGTGTTTGTGGGCTCTGTTGGGGTTATTTGGGCAACTAACTTCCCAGGGTTGTAACTTGGTGTGTATTATACCTTGTTAGAAAGGTTTCCCCAAGTACTACAAGATTTGAGACATGGTTATGGGACTGTTGTTGACCTCAAAAAATCGTTGTGTAGGGGATCAAAACAACTCCGGAAGTTGAGGACTTGAAAAAATGCTAAAAATAATAGATTGTGCTATAATCAAGGAAATTGATAAAAATAGCTATATTTGTAGGTGGAATAGGAAAGTGGCCACCAATACCCACTTGGACTATCTCTCTACATGTTTTTGCTTCCCTCCCTCTCTCTCCCCCTTGACCTCAATCTCTCTCCCCCTCCCTGTCTTGTTCTCTCTCTCCCCTCCTCTCTCTCTTCCTTCCTCTCTCTCCCTCTCTATCCCACCTCCCTCTCTCTCCCGCTCCCATCTCTCCCATCTCTCTCTCTCTCTCTCTCTCTCTCTCTCTCTAGTTATGTCACTATCTCCCTCCATCTCTCCTTCTCGCCCTCTCTCTCTCTCTCTCTCACTCTCTAGTTATGTCATTATCTCCCTTCATCTCTCCTTCTCGCCCTCCCCCCTCTATCTCTCTGTCTCTTCCCTCTAGCTTTGTTGCTATCACCCTCCATATCTTCTTCTTGCCTGCCCTCCACCCCACCGCTCTCTCTCTCTCTCTCCCCCCTCTAGCTTTGTCACTACCTCCCTCCATCTCTCTTTCTTGCCCCCTTCCCTCTATCTCTCTCTCTTGTCCATCTATATGATCGAGAATTGTCACTCCGTGTAATCAATAATATATGTAACAACCAATATAATAATCCTTTTAATGATGATGATTGTTATTATAATATATTGGAATAATAATAACCAATATTTTTTATTATTATACCAATAATAATATATAAATAAATAACATGTTAGATAAAAAATAGTATGTTAACTTTACATTATAGACACACCAATTTCTTTTGATCTAGTTCATAGTTGTGTGCATTACATTTTACAATACATTCTACAATTTACATTACTTTACATTTGATATTAAGTTACATTTTGTAATATAAAATGTAAAATGCAAAATCTAAAATGGACATACTTACATTAAACACATTTCCTTATATTGAGTTGTAGAAAGCTTTTGTAAATAATAAGTATTTTGAGATTTATCATGTTTTGAAACTTACTGACTATTAATTTATATAAATGCCTTTATTAAATTAAAATTCTAAAAACTCTATTTTAAAATAAAAACACACTCTATACATCTATAAATAAATAAATTTATACTAATTGAAAGAGAAATTTAAATGATGATTATATGCTGAGTTAAACAAGGACCTCATAATGACATTGAAATTAGTCGGTTGTTTGATGTTGATAATTGTTTTTTCCATTTTAAACCCTAATATGGTAAATATGGGCATTAGGCATGAAAAAAGCCCCTCCGTTTCGTTTGGGTTCCCCTTGCATACTAAATTGAGGATAAAGATGAATCTGTACCGAGTACATAATGGTTGGAATCGAATAAAAAGGGTGAGGCCCACATGACCGGCCGAATAAATAAAAAAATGAGTGCGGTGGGAGAATGGTATCGAAAAAGCGCTAGAGGGATGGCGGAAAATGCTGCTTAAATTGACGCACCCTAGAAGTAAAATGTACGCTCAACCGTTGAGAGTATTCGTGCAGTGTATTTGTGTTGTATTGTGGGTGTGAGCAGCGGCCATGGCATGCGGTGGAATGCCCGGTGGATGGACCCGTGCAGACGTGAAATCACCAGAGGTTCAAGACTGCGCGCTCTTTGCCGTTAAGGAGTACAACAATCAACATGTAAATCTACACTACGTAATTTGCACTATTTCTAGATATGTGTTTATCATTTTTGGGTAGAGATCGTGCTAATTTTCTCTGTAAATAATGGAAATATAGGTTGAGGTTTAGTGGGTTTAAGAGCACAGGTGTTTTTTTTTTTAATTATAAGTTCAAAGTAGAGTATGTATTTCTGGTAGAATTAGTAATGTCGAAATTGAAATGTTATTAAATCTAGAATAAATGAAAATAATGATGTTATAAAATCTAGAGTAAATGAAAATAATGGTGTGTTATAAAATGTATAGTAAAGAGTAAATGAAAATAATGGAGTGTTATAAAATATACAGTAAATTGGGATTTCATCTGTTCATCTGATTGTGTCTCTAGGGATGCATATTAATCCTTCTTCGAGTCGTGGAGGCCTGGCAGCAAGTAGTAGCGGGGATGAACTATCGTATGATCTTAGAGTGCCAGGAGGGCATTTGTATCAAGAAGTATTATGAAGCGATGGTATATGACAGATCCTGGGAACATTTCAAATCTTTGACCTATTTCAAGCCTCTGCCCCATTTCAAGCATGAGGACAACAACAACAAGCAACAGGTATATGAACTGATATCATCTTTTTAACAATGTAATGAATTCAAACACAGGCCTGGGCTGTTTATTCTTTCAGCTATGCGATCATCTTTTTAACAAAGTAATGAACTGAAGCACAGGCCTAGGTTGTTTATTCTTTCAGCTATGGGGTTTTCACGCATTTCTAGTAATAACCGTTGATGCCATCGTTGGGTTTCAGGTAATTGATGCTGTGAAGACTAACGCCATGGGAACTAAGGTTGAAGAACAGTGGGTTAAAATGCAACCCAAAATTGCTGGCTATTAATATCACGTACTTAATATAGGGCCTCTGCCTATAGAAACTCTAATGAGTCGTATAGATTAGGGTTTCAAAGATGTTAAAGATACTCATCATTATCTGTGAAAGTTTTATATTAATAAAATATATATTTCCTAAGTATAAATAAATATTTAAATAAATTAATTATAATTTTAATACAAGCTAATATATTCTTCTTCCTTTATAAAGTTGTGATTATAATGTTTATATTGATGAAATCCAGTTTAATAAAATTGACAAACAAAATTTTAAGGATTTCAACTGAAATAAATTTCAATCATAATAACTTACCTGTAATGACATTGACTTTGTTATCTAATTCAAATTTGTGTTTTTCAAAATATTATTAAGATTTTTGAATTATAAATAAATAATTTTGTTTTTAAATAATTTAATTAAAATTGATATAAAATTAAAAAATGGATAACTCTTTTTTAAATACGCATTTTTTCTATTTTCCATTTATAATCATATCAATAATTCAAGTTATTTTCATTTTTTTAATCTATGACTGGATTAGCTTCATGCTGGACTTGGAAGTACTCTTGTAGGGCTTTATATATATGTTTTTAAAATATTTGTTTTACAATATTAACTTGATACAAATGGTTGTTATTTTGTTTAGATATTTAAATTATATATATATATATATATATATAATTTTATTATTTATTTAATATGTTTTTGGTATAAGTATTGGAAATATTGATTTGTATTGTTTAGTTCAGTGGCATATTTCACTTTGAAAAAATGGGATTTGGAAATTTTTAGAGTTATTTTAAGATATTAAATAGTAATTTTATGTCTTCTATATGTTGGCCTACTTTATTGACCACCATATGTAGGATGATTGGATACCATGTCATCTCCTATTACTTACATATGTGGCTTAGTCATGTGTGTGTACTTTCAAGAAAATTCTACAAGATCTATAACCTTGTAACTAATTAATGGTACATGATGTAAGAACCCTAACCTTAAGTGGCTATGAGGCTATGTTAAATACCAACCCACTTGGAAGAGAAATTTTTCCATTCATTGGTATTCTATTTGTTTCTTAGTTGAATAGGGTAGCTAGTAGTGGTATTTTGAGAGCATTACAAAATAGGAAAATATTTTGTAGCAACCAAACAGTTCATAGTGTCCAAAACAATCCCATAATGAGTGTCTCTTTCTTTATATATGCATTTCCACAATTAAAGAAAAAAAAACAAAGAATAGGTTTGACCTTATAGCTAAGTTTTCCCCTCTCTATATACATTTTCATAATTGAGCAGAGCATAAGTCTAACCTTATAGCCACAGCTAAACAATTTTTCTTCTTATGTACAAATATAGATGACGTGTTCTTTTATTCATTTATTTTATTTTCAATTTCAAATATTTCACAAATTCAAATAATAAACTAATAATAATTAATTTCCATTTTAAAAAATAAATTGTATAGTTTAAAATAAAATATTATAAAATTTATTATAATAAATTGTTCCAAATGAATATCCATAGTAATTTATAAATAAACTTTCACTATTATTTGGACATCTTCATATGTTACTAAGGTAGTTGATATAATCAACATTGTAAATTCACATTCTTTTCTCATATTTACATTCTTTTCTCATATTTATGTCCATCCATGCCAAATGTTTATATAAATTTCATTAGTTATAATTGTTTGGAGTGACTTCACTTGGTTGGTTTTAATTGATTACCATATTTCTTATTGGTTGGTTCTAAATTATTTAGGGCTACTATGGTTAGTTAGGATAATGTTTTTTTACTTTGTCTCTCTATAAACATTTATTGGATATTTGAAGCATTTATTCATATATATTTTTCTTGTGATAATAAATATTAATTTGATATAAAATTATTTTATTATATGTTTGGAAATTTTAGTGGTATATATTTATTTATTAAATATGATAACAAATCCATAGAACTTATATAATTTATATTTTAAGGATCATCAAATGTTATTTATATGGTGGGTGTAATAAATTTTCAATTTTATTTTTTTTCATATCCATGTACATAAGTTTTTATAATATTTTTTTACCTAATGGGGCACAAATGGAAGAATGAAGATGCTTGGGTCTTTGTGGTCATCACCTTTGAGATTGATATAATGGATTTCATTAACATTGTCGATGGTGTGACCACTTCCATGCACGTATATGCATGCAAGAGGTTTTTGTTTTTCGTAGATGCTCGAGGGGAAAAGTTTCAGTCTCAACTCGATTTCCTCTCCCTATTAAGGAAATTAATGGATTTATTATGGTTTTTAGGCATGACTGGAAGGGGAGAGCTTGTGTCCTGAAGTAGGGTTATGGTGCTTATAGTTCGGAGTTGTTCGTCAAAATTGGGCCTTAAGATAGGGAAGCACCCCTGGTTCATCAACACCCTTCCATCATAAGCATATCACAATTGGTTCTTGTAGAAATTACTCGGGGAAAAGTGGAATGATGCATAACTAGAAGAGGTATCTACATCTGCTCAAGGTAACTCCAATTCTTTCCTAGTTGTAAATTTCATTGTGGGTTAGTGATATTCAAACACATACAACCCTGTAGGTTGCATTTGGTTTAGGAAAATTGTCTTGCTATTGGCTATTTTGTTGTGAAATAAAAAACTTCATTGTCTGTGAGTTGGGTCAAATCCCTAAGAGAGGGTTTTTCATTGTCCCTTTTACCATTATAGTGTTTGTCTCGAGTTTGATTGCAGGGTTTATTTTGGGAAAAACTTGACACTCCCATCAATGTGTCAAAGACCTAAGTATAAATTTATTCATCAATGTTTAAATCCTAGTGCTATATCTATATATATATATATTATTCTACTCTCATTTCAGGGTTTTGTGTGGGGTATCTCAAAGAGGGCTCATCTTATCACTATCTTGGCTCAATTTAATTGGTACAACTTCAATGAGAGGTTTTGACCTAACATTTGTATGGAATGTTTTCTTCTAATTGTCTACACCATAAACATAGATTGGCCTCTAGCTTGGGGATATTCTCACACCAAGAATATTCATAGACTTGTATATTTGCATGTGGATTATGGAGAGGTTTTTCCTCTCTCTTATTTAACTCATGGATAAATTTTAGAAATTGTAATGTGGCATATTGGTTTGCTTTTCTATTCTAGATGGAAGTATAATTCAATGTTAGGTGGAAAACTCGGCGTTGTGGTTGCAAGTGCATTGCGAGCTAGCAGTCCAAGGATATTTCTTATTTGGGTGTCAATATCTGGCCATTAACCCAAGGTAGTGTTATTTCTATTGAGTTTGATGGTTCATGTTACTCTTTTTTTTCATGACAGTCCCACAGAATCTTTAGTGATGCTACTATAGTTGTGTCTCTTTCATTTTTGGACTTTTTATTCCATAGGCAAGTGGTCAACAATACTTGGTTTCCCACTAGGAAATTTAAGACCACTTGTGTTAAGGATGCATGGTTGTGTTTGAAATATTGATGTACTAATTCTTTGGTTAATAAAAAGATACCCCCAACTTAGAAAAAAAAATTATATTCTTTTGGTTCATTGTAATTGTTGGTATCATTGGGTTAGTAACTTGGTTTAGTTTGTTGTAATTGTTGAATTTGGAAATCGTGTATACTTAATAAAAGAAACAAAATAGTAATTCATGGTGATCATTCAATAATATTGTAATTAAATATTTCCATTATTTTTAAATTTATTTTTTTTATTTCTTCTAAAGAATGTAGCTTTAAGAATTATTTTATGAAACAAGACTTATTCTATAATAAAAAAGTTTCACGAAAATTATGTAAATTTTATTGCATTTCATACATAAAGGGAAAACCTAACTACTTTTCATAAAAACTTAGTAACATCATTCAAATAAATTATTGTCACATATCATAACAATCTCACACTTGGAAATAACTACAAATAATGTTAAATATCCGCCTTTCCCCTACACCAAGTTAATTTCATTCCATCCACCGCTTAGTTGAATTGTTTACTAGCTTATCTTAAGTCTTCACTTTGAGTAGAATTACATCACAAGGCTCCTCCACCTTCCTAATATAGTTGGTATTTTTTTGTTATTTTCCTTGTATCTAATAAAATTTTGGATTCTCTAACAAAGAAACTACACTATTAGGGTTGCAAAAAATGGGCATATGTCTCATTTACCATGTCACAATATTATGTTTAACATATTTTATAATCCCATTCATTTCATATTTTATTTTAAATTTATATTTCAACCACCCTTGATGGTAGCCCAAGGTATTCTAACAATAATTCATGTTATGAAATCCTAAGGATTCACTTAGATTATCAATTCAGATGTGTAATTTTCACCACCCTATAGCATACCTTGTCTAGGCATATGCATTTGGCACTCTCTACACGTGGCACCAACATTTTTCTTCCCAAAGTTAATACCTCTTGTCTATACTCCACCCAAACTACACTCACTTGCCAAATGCTTTTATTAAGTTATATAGAAATGAAAATATTTGCTCTTAATCCAAAATCCAATCCAACAATATGATTAAACATCATATTAAAATATTCATCAAGTATTATTATTAACACATTAAATGCATAAATAAAACCATACATAAATTGTACAAATGCAATAATTTTTATCAAGTGGTTCCCCAAAGCCTAACACACTACCAATTATTTATACAAATGGAGTACAATATACAAAGTATCAATAGTCTCACCTAGTTGGATCTCACACACATCTCAACATCAAAACAACTACCCATTTGGGTCACAAAGTCAGTAACTAAACCCTCAATACATCACCAAAATCTTAGTTCACCCATTGAAGTAATCCGGCCACCCATTGGGTAAAATCATTTTTCTTCCTCTAATGGTTGCACCAAATTGTTCTCCATATATAATTCTTGAATGATCTACTTAGGTCTCAATCCAACCCCAAAATAGTCCCCTTGTCACACGTCAAGTCCATCTGAGTAACTCTTCCCCTTATCTAGGATGCATCCTATGTCACCACCAAATCACTTAACCACATGTATCTACACTATTTTCAATACTACCACAAACCTATCTACTCGTTACCATAGCTCTTGGTTCACAATACAATGTAAAATAGTACTGATCCTCTCCTCTACCTAAGTACGAGTTTTGGTATGAGATCAACCTCTATAATATTATAAATCCCAAGGTATAGGCCAATACAACCCTTGATCTACTACAACCTTGCAGTATGCATCCTCATATGATTTGAATTGCTAAAGGGAATGAAATTATATATACAAATTTATATCCAAAACATATAGATACAGGGAAACTTGACTTCAATTAATAAATGGAAAATGATGAAATTATATAAATGCAAAATGAAATCAAACTAGCTCGAATGGTGGTAGCTTATTTATGAGAAGAGATGTGATAGTTTCATGCCTTAACTGACCTATGTTACAATGATTCTTAAAGAAATTTGTATCATAAAGAAGTAATGAGAAACCCTACACACAAAAAAAAAGACTAACCCTAGGGGATGAAACACCAAAGGATTTTGGGTCTTAATGGGGCAATTTAGAACATCAACATCCTAGGGTTATAACTTTGGCATACGATCTATATTTGGTGCACATTATAACCCATTGGAAAGGTATATATGATAATTCAATACCTAAAAATGGCTCCTAAAGTTCAAGGCCTAAAAATATATATAAAAAAATACTAATACAAAAATTTGTGTTATGAGCTAATGGAATAGGTGGGTGGTCATTGATATCCACCAGAATCAATCCTCCCCCATTATGAAGTAATGGTTTCCATTTCATTGAATTCATCCATTAGATGGGGAAATTTCTACTGAACTCAACCCCTAGTCATCCACTTTCCTTGGTGTGAGAGATTGACTTCTTTGATAACATGATATAGCTAAATCCTCTATTGGTGATTTCTCTTAATTTTTGTGTCCATGATCTAATAAATTGTGGCTTATTCAACAAAATATAGGTTGATCTCTATAAATGTAAGCTATTTTTTTATTTAGAAAAAAATCTTCAAGATCGTGATTTTTGTTTAGGAATTGTTTATTTCTTCAAGATAGCAATTTTTTTTAGGGCTCAATATGATTTATAAAAATGTCTTCAGGATGGATGAAGGTGGTCCACATTGAACATAAGCTCTAATGGTCATCTATAAGGCATTCCTTCTACAAATTCAACCAAACCTTGTCTCCCACTTGAAACTTGTGGGGCACTTGATGTTGATAATGGAAATTTTTATACTTAGTATTGGATTTCTATAAGATATCATGAACATGTTGGTAGATGTGTTGAATTTATTCAATAACTTGGTAGCTTTTTCGAATTCACATTGAGCAAGTGCACATTCTACCTATGTAGTTGCAAGGGGCAGTGTGACATCAATAGGACCTAATGGTTGAAATACAAATCCCAGTTGAAAAAGGCTATGGTCAGTTGAGCTAGGGAGAGCTCTGTTGTAGCTGTTTTGAATGTAGGGGATAATTTAATCCCATTTTTTTGGATGCTTAGGGCTGTACATGTGCATAATGTGCATGATCATCCTATTGACAACCTAAAATTGGCCATCAGTCTAGGGGTGGAACGTAGTTGATTTGGTTAGCTTGATGTCCAATAATGTAGAGGCTCAACTAGAATGTGATTAGGAACCTTCTATCTCCATATGAAATTATAGTTTCAGAGATCCCAAAATGTACCCACACCCATTAGAAGAAGAGCTTGGTAATGGCTTTTGTTACGATATTCTTCTTGCAAGAAGTCATAATGGTGACCTTAAAAAACATATCAATAACCACAAACACAATAATTACCATGCTTGGTAGAAGGAAAGATACAGATATACTCCATCAATATGGATTCCCAATTCCGGTTTGGAGTAAAAAGAGGGGCATATAGACATTTCCTCTTAATGGTTGGTTTGAAATGGCGCAGGTGGTGGAGGAAGTAATATACTTTCAAACATCTTATCGAATATTTGGTCAATAAAAATACTTTTCCATTACTTCAAATGTCTTCTCTGAACTAGAATGACCTGCTATCTAACTGTAATGTTCCTCCCATATCAGCTTGGCACACTCGTCTAAAGGAACATAAAGGTGTCTTAGGTAGCACAACAATGCATCCTAGAATTGAAAAATTTGGAACTTGCTTTCCCACCATAAAATATGTTATGGGGAAGTTAATTTCGAGTCAATTTTGTATAATTGTGGCCACCGAGAGTTCTAGTGCCCATAAGAGTTGAGAATGGTGGCCAATGCCCCAACCATAGGCCAACTGAGATAGTCGAAAACGTGATTGGTGATACCCTTGTTTTATTTGATATTCAAATGGAATTGTTGAAAGTATATTGACCATTTATTATGGCGGTCATTATATAACTTCCCTTTTGTCTTCATAAATTGAATAGGTCTGTGATCCATGTGGGTAATCACCACCTTCCCAAAAATATAATTTTTCCATTTTTTTCAAGCCTATATAATGGAATACATCTTCTTATAATATGTAGCACATATTCGAGAAGTATTAGAGAGTGTTTCACTATGACAAGCCACCAAATTTCCTTGCTAAATGAGGACTACACCAATAACATATTTAGAGGCATCTATCTCAATCTCAAATTGTTGTTGTAAATCTAGCAATGTGAGTACTGATGTAGAGAAATGGAGTGTTTTATTTCATAGAATTCCTTTTCTTTAACTCAAACAGAATAAACTTTTCTTTTTATCTCCCTTTTTCACTTGAATCAAGGATCAAGTGATATAAGAGAACCCTAACATGAATCTTCAATAAAATTTGGAAAGGACCAAGAAGTTTTTAAACTATGTTAGATTCATTGGGGTTGGCTAATCCAAAATGACTTAGATCTTGGTTGGATCCACATGCACACCTTACTCATTAATAATGTAACCTATATATTGAACCTTGTCTATGTTGAGAGAGTATTTCTCTAAGTTATCACATAGTGTTTTCTCCCACGGAGTGTGAATGACCTATAGAATATGCTACAAGTGCTCTTCTTAACACTTTCTGAATATGATGATATTATCCATATATACAAGGATGAAAGAGTTTATTAATGCCACAAGATATCATCCATTAGCTTCATGAAATTCACTAGGGATTCATTAATCCAAATGGCATAACCAAAAATTCAAAAATACCCTCCTTGAACTTGGAATTAGTCTTCCACACATCAATTGGTTCTATTGGAAATTGGTTATATCCAAACTTCAAATCAATCTTACTAAATTACTTGGCCCCGTTGAACTAGTTAAGAAGGTTTTTAGTCCTAGGAATAAGGTATTGTTTCTTGATCATTATTTTGTTTAGGGATTGACAATCAATGTAGAGTCGTTAAGTCCCATATTTCCTCTACACAATTATAAATAGGATTCCAAAGGGTGAGTAACTTGGTCATAGGTGCCCTTTTATTATAATCTCTTAGATTTATTGCTTGATTTCTTCATTTTCTAGAAAATAATGGTAGTATATAGGCCCATTGGGTAAAGATATGTTGGGGGTCAGATTGATTGAGTGCTTGACCTTACATCATAAAGGCACCCTAATTGGTTCTGAGACTATATATATGTATTCTTCCATTACCTTATATACTTGCATATGTTATGTGGAATATCCATGTGTGGGGGCCATTGATGTGGCTACATACTTCTCCCTATTTTGAGAGAATGTCAGGAAGAAGACAAATTTCCTATCTGGGAGATGACTTTATTGGTTAGCGGAGATCAAAGAAAGGCAGGGCTATATCTAGTATGTGGTATAGTTGTCTACCCAAAATAATAATAACACTAAAAAATATAGGATCATACATACCATGATTCTTGCACAAGTATGGTTGGCCTGATAGAAAATCACAAAATTCAGGGGTAGCAATGTCACACAATACCTCGTCCTTGAAATTATTGATGTTGTAGGGTGGGAAACACTATCAGCTGATGTGAAGATCTCATGCTTGATGGATACAATTGATGGTGTATGGTTGCAGGTGTGGTTTTGTTGGGAGGCCCAACCACTTAATGACCTCTACTAAGATAAGGTTCTTTTAACTCCCACTATCAATGATGAAATGCAGTGGATCACCATTCACCCAATTATGGGAGTGAAATATGTGCTCATCTTGCTATGGATCATTGGGCTCATTTTCTTTGGCCTTGGTGGTGGAAATAGTGGCACTGGGTTTCACATCAAGGATTTCCACCCTGTCTAGGTTTGGTTTAGAGTCAGTGATTTGTATTTTTTAATTGCTTGACGTTTTTGAAATTTTTGCAAGTGATTCAATTAGGTTTTAAGCCTCTTTTGTGAAATTATTAAACACATAAACGTGAAATTTTAAATGAGTTTTTGCAAAAAATCCAAGAAAATATCACCATAACAGTAAACACACAACATCAATTGATGAAGGATTACACCCCTCCTAGGCTACGTGTTGGAGCTGGGATCCCCACGATGTAAGAAAGCAAGGAAATACTTTGCAGATTGAAGAGAAGAACGCGCAGCGCAACATCTATTTTGAGTCATACGTGATTTGGGGTGGTTCAAAGCCCCTTAGTATGTAATGGGATGGGATATTTTGTAAACATTTGATTCTTCCCAGGGTTTTGAACCATGGTATTGTAAATTCCAAATCTATATAAGGAGTCTAGATAGAATTCATAGGCATGCAAGCCTATGAAAAGTGTGTTGTGGGTTAGAGGAAAAGGCTCTTGTAGCTGTGTGCGCAGAGACCTTAGGAAGTCTGCAGCTATGTGCATAGACCCCTACAGTTGTGTGCGCGGGGTGGAAAGTGTGTGTATAAGAATGATCTTGTTGTTAATGAAAGAAATATTGAGAAAATATGAGCTATATTGATGCATTTTAATTTTTATTATTTTTTTTATGATTTTCTATGTTGAATAAGGGTTTTAATCTGTAACTAAGTAAAGCAGTATTTTTTATGGTTATTTAATTTATTTAATGCATAACTAATAAGATAGTGCAATTTGTAGTAAGTTCAACAAATGTGTCAAACAATGCCTACAGTACCAATAGATTTGATTTGTAAAGAGTTGATAAGAAGGAAAAACCCTAAATCCAAAGTCCAGTGTCCCTCTCGATGCAACAACCTGGTTCTAGCATCCCCCTATATTGCCTCAACTGAGACTTCAATCTGTACAAGCAGATCATTTCCAAAAGGGCCGGTAATAGTGGGTTTTGTTAGACTCTGCAGTCCAATTGAACCTGGGTCTAGAGCCCATCAAGTCAACACTATGTCCCATGGTACAACTTCCAATGGTTCGGCCTCTTTCATTATGCTCTAAAAATGGTGTTTACATACATTTAAAATTCTCAAAAGGCTGTATTGATAGCTCTAATGGCTTCATTACTAGAAAAAACCCATGTCTAGCCTCTTTTTGCTACAAAAAATCCAAAAAAATGAAGTTATGGTCCCTCCAAGTTTTCCAACAATTCGTCTTGCAATTTCTACTTCCTACAAAAATGCCCTACATTTTTGCTCCCAAAAAAATGATAATATGGCTAAATGGGCAACCCTATCATCTAGAAACCATTTTTTTGAGTTGTTTCCAAAAGCGAGACGAACGTGAATGCGGTAGCATATGGATTCGATTTTTGGCAAAACTAGTTGCATCAAATTCAAAACGACAAGATATACGCAAGCGCACAAGTTTCGTTCCATTCGAGAAATTTGAATTTTGAGGATAAGATTCATCCAATAGATCATTACTCCCCACTAGAAGCTTTTGGAACCCAAAATACCACTTTCATTTAAAAATTAGGTGAGTACAGTTCCCTCACTCCTTCCAATATCAATCCATTTGGATTTTCTTGGATTTATACCCTTGAGCCACACGAAGATATTTCGTGTTTCCTCATTTTTAATTCCTTGTTTTTCTGTCAAGGATAGTGTCTTACTACAATTCTTCAAGATATTCAGGAGATAAATCTTCAACTTAATACATTTGAGCACTCTCTCCTTGATCTTCAATAAAAAGAGGCTTATAAAATCTTTTATTCTCAACATTAAAAACTACATAAATTTTCATTTATGAAGGAAAATCCAACCTGAAGGCATTATTACTAATATTTTCAAAAAATTGAATGGACCATATCGAATTTCTTTCTATTTTTTACCTTCTCCTTGAAGCCTTTATTTTCTAATGTGAAGCCAAACTTCATCGCCAACTTGGAAATTGTGATCTACATGATTCTTGTTGTGTATTGTCTTTTACTGGACTTGGCTCTTTTCTGCCTATTCTTGAACCGCTTGATGTACCAATTGGATTTGTACAATGAACGTTTTAGATTTTTTCTATGTCACTATGACCATCAATAGAAACATATTTTCCAAAGATAAAATATAAAGGATATTTAGGCAAGTATCCCAAACATTCCTCAAATGGTGAGGTTTGAGTCGAAGAGTGCTTGATCCAGTTGTAAGTATGTTGAATATAGAGAAAATTTCCATCCCTCAACTTAAGATTTTTTTTGCGATAGACCCAGTGAAGAAGATGTATCATTATCATGTTCACCACCTCTATTTCGTCGTACTCTGTTTGCGGATCAAATTTTGTACTCTTTTTCAATTTGTTGTCCATGAGCCCCCCACAAAGCTTAACCAAAATTTCGCTACAAAGCGAGAATCTCGATCACTAAAAATGGATGTGGGAAACCCAAAATGCACTCATACATTCTAAAAGAATAACTAAGCGGTTTGTTCGATTGTAACCTTATTTTTACAAGGCATCAAAATACACATTGTCCCGAACCTATCCACAACTACATAAAGATAATCATGACCTCTCCTAGCCATAGGTACACCTCCTACAAAATCCAAATAAATACTCTCCCATGGACAAGAAGGCATGAGAAGTGGTCTATAAAATACCACCTTTCTATTGCTAGCCTTACTAATAGCACATAAAGAACATCCTCTTACAAATCATGACACACTTTCATACATATGAGGCCAATAACAATACCTTTGTAATTGTGCCACCATCTTACCTACATCTGAAATGGCCAGCAATAAGAGAAGTATGCGCTAAAATGACTACATATATGGATTCGACGACCCTTAAATAATATGGAAATGTTTAGGGGCTAATATTCGCAAGTGGGATAATTTTCCATACTTTTTCCAAAAAATGATTCATGAATTTCCATTTTTTTTCTAAACATGATTCACACAAATTTTGTAATATAAAATTATTTTTCCTTAAAGATCACTCAAATTGTATAGACATTATATGTAAAGTAAATAGAAATTTCAATATTTTTATAAAGATATATCCACATATTTTTTATTTTTCATATTAGGGACTTAGTCTCGGGCCTCCCATGTCCCGGGCTTGTTTGGTCGCGGGGGTGGGCGAGGCTCCAACACGCCGACCTTGCCCACCCCCATGGCCAAACGATCCCTGTGGTAGGGAGGGACGATTCTAAGTAGCCTTTCCCCCCTTCCCACCCCTCATGGCCAAACATGCCCAAGACGGGGGAGGGATGATTCTAGGGGCGGGGGATACAATGGGTGGCACCCAACACCCCCCCCTCCCACACCCCCATGCACCCACCCACCCATCACTACCAAGTAGTCCCAAGGCGAGGGAGGGACGATTTTGAGAATCGTCCCGCCCCCACCCTCGATCCATTTGGCCATAATTTAAAAAAAATATTGTTTTTTTATATTTTATTTGTTTATTTAATTAATTTTTTTTAATATTTTAATTTTTATAGGTTAATATTGTTTTTTTACATTTTTTTTATGTTAGATTTTTTTATCTGTTTTTTTATTTTTAATATATTTTTTTTCCATATTTAAAAAATTATATATGTATTATATATTTTTTTTATTCGAGTTGTTATTATATTTTGATTTTTTTATGTTTTAATATATATTTTTGATTTACTTGTTATTATTTTTTTTAATTTTTGTGTTTTTGTTTGCTTTTTGTTTTTTTTCAATATTTAATTTTTTGTTTTCTTTTGTATTTTTTCATTTGTATTTATTTATTATTTTGCTTTATTTTAATTTTTTATTCAAGGTCTATATCGATCCTTGAGCTAGCAACCTAATTAGATTATGCGTCAATTTAATAGTTGATTTTAAATTTTTTCGTTATAATGGATTGATTCTACCCCCAAAAATGTATCAATTTCATGGTCTGGTCTTTAACTTTTCATTACAATGGGTCAAATTCACCTACACTACATGTCAATTTGATGGTTGGTTTTTATTTTTTATTTTCAATGTGTCAAGTTGTCTTAGGGCTAATAATTTAAAGTTGTTTTACTTTTAGCATTTAAAAAACTAAATTAATCTTGGTATATTGACTCTTTGATTCAATTGTTCATTTTTAAAGTTTCTTTAGTCATAATTTTTTTTCATAATTCCATGGTTGAAATATGTTGAAAACTTGAGGTTTTTTTGTAGTCACAATCTTTGGTTTTAATTCCATGTTTGAAAATTTGTAAAAAAAATAATTTTTTTCTAAGTCATGATATTTTATCTTTAATTCTATGGTTTAAAACAATTATAAGACGTGATATTTTAAATTAATTTCATGTTTGAAAATAATTTGAATTTTAATATTTTTTCAGAGCCATGATATTTTATCCTTAATTCCATTGCTAAAAAAATGTTGAGAATTTACCTCGAAAAAAATGATGCTATTACGACATTAACACTTTTGTTTTTCACGGTGTTTTTGCACACAAAAAATTGGTTTTTATTGGATTTTACTTTCATTTTAAAAAAATTGTTGAAAATTTGTCCTTAAAAAAACGTTATTTCATCATCAACACTTTTCACTTTCGTGTTATTTTTTCATGCTTTTATTGGGATTTTTTGGCTAGAGTTGTCATTTTTGATTTTATAGTTCTCATTTCAAATTTTACATTATTCAAGTTATTCCATAATAAATTCAATAAAATATTCATAATCACAAAATATAAAGAAGAGAATTGGGACAAAATATGAGCTTCTTTATTGATAATAACAACACAAAAGTAGTTACATGATCACCTAATCTTGGTTGTTGGCACCAAACGGAACCTTCCTTCGAATCCTTCCTTCCCAAACCACTAAAGTTATCATCTTCCAATAGTATATATAATATTAAGGGAACTCTACATCACAACATGGAAAGAAGGGCTTCCTATAGACAAGGGAGTGCTAAAAACATATGAATAACGTGACCTAATCTGGGAGAATTTTGACATGCTATATATATGAAGGCTAATAATCCCTATGAGGGCCACTCAAGTTGTGTATTTATACAACCATAAATTGGTTTGGGTGGTTACTCCATAGACCCTTTTAAGTGGGTTTCTAGTGTAACTCACAAACCACACTTGAAAAATCACACTTTTTATATTTTTTTTTATACATTCTAATTCATTCCCTCATGGAGGTGAAGAACGATGTGTCAACCATTCACCAAAGGGAATTACACCCCTTCCCCATGTGGATATTCAATGACGCATAATGAGGGATCTACTATAAGCATGGTGCATGCGAAATTTTGCGAACAAGCGGGGTTAATTTTGATCATCTCGGGGAGAAATTAGAGGTAAGAGTTGATCTCCGAGTATGGGAGGAGTGTTTACGGTGGATATTTATGTTATGAAACCAGCTCCAAAAAATATAATAAAAGAGAGATCAACGCCTTATAAATCATCCTCTTCGAGGGGGAAACCTCCAATACATTACATAAATGAACAATTCTTGGATGATACAAATTACCAAAACCTCCTTCTATATATAGGAGTCCATGGGGCCACAATATAATCCTAGCCGACCTAACAATAATAATGTAAGGGCCACAATAATAAACATATTGGGGTTACAGGGGGTATAGCAATAACAATAAGGGGGATACACTAATAACAATAAGGGACTAAACTAGTAATATAAGTACCTAACATGCCCCCGTCCTTCAAAAAAGTGTTGTCCTCAATGCTTGAGTAGCTTTGGGTGCTTCTCTATAAAATTTTCATCCTCCCATGTAGAATCTTCGGTGGGAAAGTTCTTCCACTTGATGAGATACTTTGAAATTGATCGATTTCGTAGCAGTCAAGTTCTTGTTTCCGTGGACCGCTTCAGGGGTCCAATATGATTTTTCCTTCCTCATCAAGTTCTGGAAATATTTTTTGAATTGGAAGATTTTCACCTATAACCTTATTTAAGCATGAAACATGGAAAACTATATGCACTCGCAAAGAAGCAAGAAGCTCCAATTTGTATGCCATAGTACCAATATTTTGCAACACCTTGTAAGGACCATAGTACTTTGGCGATAATTTATTATCCTTCTTAGCTTTCTTGAGGGACATTTGTTTGTATGGTTTTAGCTGTAAAAATACCTGGTCTCCTACATCAAAACTTCTCAGCCGCGATGTTGATCTTCCTATTGTTTCATTCTATTTTGTGCCAAATTTAGGTTATCCTTTAAGAGTTGGAGAACTTCTTACTGATGCTCGATGTGATCTTACACTGCTTTAACCTTAGAATTTTCTCTTAAAGATGATGTTATGGATGGTGGATGATATCCATAAAGTGCCATCAATGGGGTCATTTTTGTTACGAGTATGGAAGGAAGTGTTATACCACCATTCGGTGAGAGGTAACCACTTGACCCATTGTGTTTGTTTATCGGATACAAAACAACGAATATATCCTTCCAAACATTTATTCACTATCTCAGTTTGACCATCATATTGAGGATGATAAGATGAGCTATGAGCTAATTGAGTACCCAAACAAGAAAATAACTCGTCTAAAAAATTTCCAGGTAAAAATGGGATCTCTGTCAGCTCACAATAATCTTTGGGTTTCCATGTAGCTTTTGAATTCTGTCCATAAATGTAGTAGCAACTATACTTTATTTAAATGGATGAGATAATGCACAAAAAGTTTGCATACTTGATAATTTTATCAACTACCACCATAATGACACTCTTTCCTTCGGACTTAGGTAAACCCGTGAGAAAATCCATTGAAATCTCCTCCCAATGAATGGATAAAGGTTGTAGAAGACTCGGGGTCTTAATTGTCTCAACTTTATTTTGTTGGAAAACCAAACATTCCACCACAAAATTTTGAAAATCATATTTAAGGCCATCACAAAAAAAATCTTTCTTCACCCCTGTGTTAAGTTTTTAAAAATCCTAAGTGTCCTCCTGAAGGAGAAGTGTACAATTCCAAAAGAATATTTTGTTTTAGTTGGGAATTCTTACAAAGATATAAGAGATATTTGTACCATAAGGAATAATTTTTCCAAATAAATGTATCAAGTGTACTACGATCTTGCTGCAAATTTTGAATGAGTGTCCACACTTCTTCGTCCATCTTCCATTCATCCCTTGCTTCAGCTTATCCAATCCGGTTGGATAATAGAAATAGCACAAAGCAAAGCTTCCACCTCTTCATTATTTCTTGAGAGTGCATACTGCAACCACATTTTAGCTTCCATTTTTTTGTAGATTATTTAAAATTCATAACCCAACATCTTTGTGACCCATTTTTTCTTCTCTTCTAAAGATAGTATTTGTTCCAAAAAGTGTTTAGGACTATCATGATCAGTTTTTACCTTAAAGTGTCTTCCCATTAGGTAAGGTCACCTTTTCTCTAGTGCATGTAGTATTGCTAACATTTCCTTGTCATAAATAGCTTTATTTAAATACTTTCCTTTGATTGAACGACTTTCAAAAGAAATAGGTCTTCCTTCTTTCATTAAAACGACACCAATTCCATTTCTTGCGGCATCACATTTCACAACAAAGATTTTTGTGAAGTTTCGGCATAGCTAAGACCGGTGCTAGGAACATTTCCTCCTTAAGATGTTCAAAGGCCTTAGTTGCTTTAGGAGTCCATGAAAATGCATATTTCTTCAATAATGTTGTTAGAGGTGCTGATATTCTCCCATAATTCTTAAAAAAACTTGCGATAATACCTTGTTAACTGGAGAAATCCTCGCAACTACTTTTTGGTTGTGGGGACTTTTCATTCCTTAATGGCTTTAATTTTTTTAGGGCTACCTTAACACCCTCGTGAGATACAATATGACACAGATATTCCACCTCTTGTACTCCAAAGAAACATTTGCATGTTTTTTGCATATAATTGTTTCTCCTATAATAGTTTGAGCACCCTATCAACATGTTGAACATGATCCTTCCAAGACCCTGAATTAGATTAGTATATCATCAAAAAATACTAGCACAAATTTTTCTAAGGAAGGGTTTGAAAATGGAATTCATCAACCCTTGAAATGTAGAAGGTGCATTGGTAAGGCCAAAAGGCATGACCAAAAATTCATAATGACCCTCATGAGTTCGAAATGTTGTTTTCTTAATGTCTTCGATATTCATTCTAATTTTATGATATCTTGAATGAAGATCCAACTTGGTAAAATAAATTTCTCCATGTAATTCATCCAATAATTCATCAATCATAAGAATGGGAAATTTATCTTTAATGGTGAGCTTATTGAGCTCCCTATAATCCCGGACACATCTGCCATGATCCATCCTTCTCATGCTCCAATACTATCGGAGCGAGTAGAAAGAACTTTGACTAGGTTGAATTATACTAGCCTCTAACATTCTCTGCAATCATACATTCAATTTCGCTCTTTTGGACATAATGATATCTATAAGGCCCGATGTTTGGAGGAACACTTCCTCGAATCAAATGAATAGCATGATCATGATCACGAATAGGTGCGAGTCCTTTGGGAGTTTCAAACACCTTGGAACGATTGTCCAATACTTTTTGGAGATCTACGAAATAGATGAGTTTTATTTTTGGAACTTCTATTGAGCATAATTGTGCAATTATGCCTCAATGTTCTTTCTTCGAAAAAAAATAAAAAAATTCAAGAAAAGTTCTTGAAAATTAAAACCTAATGTCCCCAAAGATTGTAACCATTGTACTCCTAGTACAAAATTAGCACCTCCCATCGGAATGGAAAGAATTGGACTATTCAATACATATTCCCCCATGGTTAACTTGATATTATGGAATTTTCCAGCAGAAATTTATAGTTCCTCAATTTGCAACCATCACTTGACATTTTGGTGTCGGGTATAGGAAACAATTCAATTCCTTTGCTACCTCACAATGAATAAAATTATGGGTACTACCCAAATCAATCAAGACTATTACCTTTTTCTTCTTGATATGTTCTTATATCTTGAGAGTTTGAGGAGTGGTAATTCTCGCCAATGCATTACATGATATGGTCAGACTCATTTCTTCCTCTTCTAGGGGTTGGTTCCTAGTGTATATCCTCTTGTTTTGAAGATTCTTCTTCATTTTCTTCTTCCTCTTCACAATATATGTAAAATAATTTATTCTCAGCACACTTATGACCTTTAGTGTATTTTCTATCACAACTGTAGCAAAGCCATTTTGCTTTTTTTTCTTCCAATTCGTGTGGTGTAAACCTTGTATATTGTGGAAGTCTAGGAGTAGCAACACTTCCATCTTTATATATGTGAATGGTAGGCTTCCTTGTCGTCATAATTTTACATTCATTTTTTCTTTCAAACCTGAATGCCTTTTCCAATGAATCACATTCCCAAACGCGAACTTTGTGTTGGATGTTATCCTTTAAAGTCCCTATGAAGACATCAATCCGGTGTTCCTCTAGAATATCAATTACCCTTATATTCAATTTTTGGAAGTCCTCAATGTGCTCCACCACTGAACCCTTTTGTTTGAGATTTATCAATTGGCTAAAGAAGGTGTTGCTTTTTGTATCCTCATAATGTGTTATCATTTCCTCCGTAAAAATTGACCAAGTGACAATTTTTTTACGGGAGCAAAGCCATCGATACCATACAAATGTATTTTGTTCTAAATGTAAAGTTGCAACGCGTACCTTTTGTGTGTTTTGCACATTATTGAGATAAAAATATTGCTCCTTCTGTAGTTTTAATGTTATGAGATCCTTGCCATCAAACTTCCTCATATCCATCTTTGGAATATGGGGGTTCTTCCATCCAACATTAGAGTTTATGAAATCATGATTAACATTTATTTTGTTCTCATCATGAGTTTCCTCTACTATCTTTTTTGCACAGGAACATTTTCGTGATCAAATCTGCTTCAAACCTCCCATAGTATTTAGACTACCATGTTTTCTCACAAGTGTTCTTCTATGTTTTCTATGTTTTCTTTCACGCCATCCATCTAGCTCTATGCCAGCCATGCCATCCATATTAGCTTCCACTATTTTTCCTGAATCCATGATATCTTAGCTTTCCACCTTCTTCAAAACTTCCATTTCTATTTTTTTCTTTGCAAGAGCTGAAATTGGAAAGAATTGTTCTGTAATTTTGATATGTCATGTTGCAATTCTTCATCTTCATGAGTCATAGTAGAGCCTTCTAAAGGCTTAATGGGTGTTTAATTATTTTTAGGGGGCATTTTATAACCGAATACTGATATATGTTCTACAATATTCCCTTGGAATCAATTCAAACTGATTTTTCACACAAGACTTATGCAATTCGAAAAAAAATACACACCTTTTTATTGATTTTGAGGAGCTCAATATTGAAACTCAATTATCTATGTTATTTCAGACTTTCAATATCTAAAATTCAGCCATGTAGTAGCCCTATGAAGCTTATTTAAATTTCCATAGGTCTCACCTGATTTGGATTCTTCAAGCCAAAGTTATGCCCAATCTCCCAAAATGACCTAATTATGGATTAGTTCAGTAGAGCGACCTTGTACGGCATGCCACGTGTCACTGTTTCCTCCTTCAGCTCTCAAATTGACACAGAGGAAACTACAGCATGTTTATTTGTGGTCACTTTTTACATAATTCCAGTCCAATGCTAAGAGAGAGAGTTATGATGATTATCCCACGGTCACCTCTTTGACATGAAATTCAAGAGCCTAACTTCCATAGACCCTATCTCCGAAAATATTGAGAATCAAGCTCTGAAATTGTTCCACAACATTCCTCAGGATTTTAGCTTCACTTTGTAACAATTTAAACTTTTGAACCCTCGTATAAAAAAATTTATAGCGAAAATTCGACAATGACCTGTTTAGGTTATATCAAGGAGCCTGCAAACCAAGATTTGAAAATTTTCCACGACATTCCTCAAGATTTTGACTTTGCTCTATAAAAATTTAAGCTTCTGAACCTGTGTAGAAACAAAGTTATAGCGAAAATTCCACAATGACCTGTTCGGAGCAGCGAAACCCTAGAATCCAAAGCTCTGATACCAAATTTTATGAAACCAGCTCCAAAAATAGAAGAAAAGAGAGATCAACGCCTTAGAAATCAGCCTCTTCAAAGGGGAAACCTCCAATACATTACATTAATGAAAAAATCTTGGATGATACAAATGACCAAAACCTCCTTCTATATATAGGAGTCCATGGGGCCACAATATAATCCTAGCCGACCTAACAATAATAATGTAAGGGCACAATAATAACAATATTGGGGTTACAGGGGTATAACAATAACAATAAGGGGGCTACGCTAATAACAATAAAGGACTAAACTAGTAATATAGGGACCTAAAAATTTATGTTCTTGTAGTGTAGGGTGGTTTTTGGTTCGAGCCATGCCCTAACTCCATCCTACAAGTGTATTGATGTATGCCACTGCGCAAAGTAGTTGGTTCAAAGTGGACAAAAAATTAGAGTTGAGTGTATCGTTTTGGACCCTGGCCCAAATGAAGAGGTTTGAGACATTGATGAACTTTCGAATATGACGAGTGGGTTGTCCCTGGTTCATTGTGTCACCCCAACGTTAGTTTCCAAGGATCCATATTCTCCTGGTATTCTGGTAGATCTCTCTTGTTAATCTTGTTTTTTCTTTTCTCATTTCTCAAGTTGTGTCTTTGGTGTGGTTTCTCATGGATGGATGGAGTTGGTTGGTTGAGGATTCGATGTTTGATTGTTAAGTCCCTATAATACTAGTGTATCCCCTTATTATTATTAGTAGTGTGGCCCCGTTATTTTTATTTTTGTTTCTATATAGTCCCCATATTGTTATTATTATGCCCCATAGATGTAGGTTTTAACCTTGTACAGAAATTATCTACAAACAAATCTTAAAAATAGAAAATAAAAAATATCGAGAGAATAAAACATAAAACAAATATACACCGATATTTTTCCCTAGATCCCAAATCGGGACTACCAACTTGATTTTTCATAATATTACTTTTAGTGTTACAACACATATATATACATGTCGAAGCATTTATAAACCCCAATCCATTAACCCTCGATTAGAACATAAATGTAGTTCCCTTGACCGGATCTAAAAAATACCAGGGATGAAAACCAGCATGCCCCAAAACCATGTGCAAACCCATGCACAAAAACATGGGCGAGTCCGCCCACCAAAAAATAGGGTCCAAAAAAAAAATTCCTAGGGCGCTGCCCCGCACCCTGAACAAGGGGGGACACCGCCCCCCCTGTGATCCCCCTGTTGCGCCTGGCGCAATGTACAAAGGAGGCTATCAGCCCCCCACGCATACGACTAATCGTGGAAAGAATATAACACATACCCAACAATAGAAACCCACTGTTATTATTTTTGTTCTTACATTATTATTGTTATGATGGCTTTGATTATATTGTGACCCCTTAAAGTCTTATATATAGAAAGGAGGTCTTTTCATTTGAATCATCCAAAAATTGTTCATTTATGTAATGTAAAGTAGGTTTTCCACTTAGAGAGGATAATTTTTAAGTCATTGATCTATATTTTCTTCTATTTTGTGAGTTGGTTTCATAAAAATTGGTATCAAAGCTTTGGATTCTAGGAATCTGCTATTGCAAATAGGCCTTCTTGGAATTTTCATTATAACCTTTCTTCTACAAAGCTTCAAAAGCTTAAATTGAAACCATGTGGATTAAAAATAATGATGAATCTCATGTACAAATTTCACATATTGTTTCACTATATTTTCGGAGATATGATCTAAGGAATTTAGGGTTTTTGCAGGTTCCAGAAGTTCATCTCAAATAGGTGATCGAGAGAAAATCATCATAACTTTCGTTTCAGACATCGGATTTGAATTCTGTAAAAAGTGACAGATATTTCATGGACTTTATTTTTTCCTGTACCAATTTCAAATTCAAATATTTAAACAGTGACACGTGGAATCCCTTACAAATTATCTCTATTGAACCAATCCATAATCAAGTCGTCAGGGGAGATTTGGCATAACTTTAACTTAAAGAATCCAAATTTGGTATGAAATGTGGAATTGGAAAGAAGAATCACAAGAATACCATAGTACTGAAATTCAAATCTTGGAGATCCAAAATCACAAAATATACAATGGTTTTAATATATAGCTCCTAAAATGAAATAAAAAGGTGCGTATTTTTTTAATTTTGCATAAGTCTTGTTTGAAAAACCAGTTTGAACCAATTCAAGGGGCATAGTGAAGCAGATATATCAATATTTTGTTATCAAATGCCTCCAAAACATATAATTCCACACCCATTAACCCTCATAAATCTCTAATATGACGCATGGAGAGGAATAATTGCAACATGATATATCAAAGATACGAGACCAAATGCAACAAATTTCACTCTCACAAAGAGCAACCAAAGATGACATGGGTGACTTAAAAGAAGGAATAAAAGTAGAAATGAAGGGTTTAAAAGGGGAAATGGATGGATTAAAAGCATAAATAAAAGGTGACATGAAGGGTTTAAAAGATGCCATGGAAGGTTTGAAGGAAGGTTTGACAAAGTTACTACAAAAAAATCTCCCTAATGGAGAAAAGGTATTCCATGAAAATCACGAGGAGAAAAAAAGAATATGAATGATGATTTTAGAGACTCCAATGTTGGGTTTAAGACCCGCCACATTCCAAATATCAATATGAGAAATTTTTATGACAAGGATATAGTAACATGGATACTACAGATGGAGCAATATTTTGATCTCCATATTGTGCAACACACACAAAAGGTACGTATTGAAACATTATATTTATAACCCAATCAAATTGTATGGTATCGATGGATTTTTTCTTGTAAATCACTTGTAACTTGGTCAATTTTTATGGAGGAAATTTTAGCAAGTTATGAGGATACAAATAACAACACCTTCTTTATCCAATTGATAAATCTCAAACAAAAGGATTCAATGGCAAAGCACATTGAAGTCTTCCAAAAATTGAATATAAGGGTAAATTATATTCAAGGGGAGCATAGGATTTATGTCTTGATCATAGTTACTTTAAAGGATAACATCCAACATGAGGTTTGACTTTGGGAACCTGATTCATTGGAGAAGGCATTCAGGTTGGCAAGAAAAAATGAAAGAAAAAGTCTGGTAACAATGAAGCATAACTCTCACAACAATAAAGATGGAATTTTTTCTTCTCCTAGCCTTCCACAACCTACAAGGTTGAGACCAAAAAACTTGGAAGAAAAAATAGCAAAAGGGCTTTTTTATAGTTGTAATAGAAAATATAGTAAAGGTCATAAGTGTGCCGAGAAGAAATTATTTTACATAGATTGTGAAGAGGAAGAAGAAAAGAAACAAGAAACATCAAAAGAAGAGGATATATACCAGGAACCAACCATGGAGAAAGAAGAAATAAATATTACCATATATTGTAATGAATTGGTAGGAATTACCACTCCTCAAACTCTCCATATAGAATTACATATCAAGAATAAAAAGGTTGATTGATTCGGGTAATACCCATAATTTTATTCATTGTAAGACAGACAAGGAATTGAATTTCTTCCTATATCCAACACCAGAGTGTCAAGTAATGGTTGCAAATGGAGGAACTATAAATTTCTCTAGAAAGTGCAATAATATCAAGCTATCATTGGGATAATATGTATTGAATAGTCCAATGTTTTCCATTCCAATTGGTGGTGTTGATGTTGTACTAGGATTCCAATGGTTACAACCTTTGGGTACAATAACTTTTAATTTTCAAGAACTTTATTGAATTTTTTTTGGGGAAGGAAAGGAATTTGAATTAAGGGGTAGCATAGGGAAACTAGGAAAGAAAATATACTCTAATGGCATGACAAATCTTCTAAAGAAATAACAATGGGTCGTAAATTGAACAATTATTCTCACTAGATATTCGAACATCGAAATGATCTATTTCTCCAGATCTCCAAAAATTATTAGAAAATCATTCCAAGTTGTTTGAGACTCCAAAAGGAATCCCACCTATTCATGATTAGGATCATGCTATTAATTTGATTCCAGGAAGTGTTCCTCAAAACATAAGGCCTTATAAATATCCTTATTCCCAAAAGAGTGTAATTGAACATATGGTTGCAAAAATGCTAGAGGTTGGTATAATTGAACCTAGTCATAGTTCTTTCTTTTCTCTATTAGTATTGATTCACAATAAGGATGGATCATGGTGCAAATTTTCGGATTATAGAGAGCTCAAAAATATCAGTATTAAAGACAAATTTCTCATTCCTATCATTGATGAATTATTGGATGAATTACATGGAGCAATTTACTTCACCAAGTTGGATCTTCTTTCGGGATATCATCAAATAAGAATGAATACCAAAGACATTCTGAAAATAACATTTAGAACTCATGAGGGTCATTATGAGTTTTTTTCATGCTTTTTTGCCTTACCAATGCACCTTCTACATTTCAAGGTTTGATAAATTCCATTTTAAAACCCTTAGAAAATTTGTGTTAGTAATTTTTTATGATATGCTAATCTACAACAAGTCTTGGAAGGATCATGTTCAACATGTTTACATGGTACTCAAACTATTGGAGGAGAAACAATTATATGAAAAAACCTCAAAATGTTTATTTGAAGTATATGAGATGGAATATCTAGGTCATATTGTATCTCATGAGAGTGTTAACGTAGACCCTAACAAAATTAAAGCCATTAAGGAATGGAAAATCCCCACAAACATAAAGCATCTGTGAGGAATTCTCAGGTTGACATGGTATTATCGCAAGTTTGTTAAGAATTATAGGATAATATCAGTTGCACTAACAACACTACTAAAGAAATATGTATTTTCTTGGACTCCAGAAGAAACTAAGGCCTTTGAACATCTTAAATATGAAATTATCCAAGCACCAGTATTACCCAAGATAGAATTCACAAAAACCTTTATTGTGGAATGTGATGCCTCAGGAAATGAAATTGGTATTGGTTTAATGCAAGAAGGAATACCCATTGCTTTTAAAAGTCATCCAATCAAAGGAAAGTATTTACATAAACCTATTTATGAGAAGGAAATGTTGGCAATACTACATGCACTTAAGAAATGGAGATTGTACCTAATGGGAAGACACTTAAAAGGTAAAAATGGATCATGATAGTCTTAAATACTTCTTAGAAAAAAGATTATCTTCAGAAGAGTAGAAAAAAATGGGTCACAAAGAGGTTGGGTTATGAATTTGAAATCATCTACAAAAAAAAGAAGAAAAATGTTGTTGTGGATGCACTCTCACGAAAGGATGAGGATGTGGAAGCATTGCTTTGTGCCATTTATATTATCCAACCAGATTGGACAACTGAAGTAAGGGGTGAATGGAATAATGACGAAGAAGTGTGTGCACTCATTCAAACGTTGCAACAATATCCCAGTACATATGATAAATTTAATTGGAAAAATGATTCATTGTGGTACAAATATTGGTTATGCCTTTGTAAGAATTCCCAAATCAAACAAAATATTCTTCTATAATTGCACACCTCTCCCTTAGGAGGTCACTCAGGATTTTTAAAAACTCACCACATGGTTAAAAAGGAATTTTTTGGGATGGCCTTAAATCTGATATTCAAAAGTTTTTAGCGTAATGTTTGGTTTTCCAACAAAATAAATTTGAGATAATTAAGAACCTAGTTTTGTTACAACCCTTATCCATTCCAAGTCAATTTTGGGAGGATATTTCAAAGGATTTTATCACAGGTTTACCCAAGTCTGAAGGAAAGAGTGTAATCATGGTGGTAGTTGATAAACTTACCCAGTATGCATAATTTTGTGCATTATCTTATACATTTAAAGCCAGTACCATTTCTATTGCATTTATGGAAACAAATCAAAAGATAAATGGAAACCCAAAGATTATTGTAAGCAACAGAGATCCCATTTTCACTGGAAATTTCTGGATGAAATTATTTTCTTATCTGGGTACTCAATTAGCTCATAGCTCATCTTATCGTCCTCAATCTGATGGGCAAACTAAGATAGTGAACAAATGTTTGGAAGGATATATTTGTTTCTTTGTATATGATAAACATGCACAATGGGTCAATTGGTTACCTCTGGCTGAATGGTGGTATACGACTTTCTTCCATGCTAAAATAAAAATGAACCCATTTATGGAACTTTATGGATATAATCCACTGACCATAAAATCATGTTTAAGAGAAAATTCTAAGCTTCAAGTAGTGGAAGATCACATCGAGCATCAACAACAATTTCTCCAACTCTTAAAGGATAACCTCACTTTGGCATAGAATCAAATGAAACAATAGGCATATCAACATCGTAGCAAAAGGAGTTTTGATGTAGGCAATTGGGTATTTTTACAACCTCAACCATACAAACCGTATAAGAAGGATAATAAATTATCACCAAAAATATTATGGTCCTTACAAGGTGTTGCAAAGTATTGTTACTATGGCATAAAAATTGGAGCTTTCTGCATCTTCCCGAGTGCACCCAGTTTTCTATATTTCATGCTTAAATAAGGTTATAGGTGATAAGCTCTCGTTTCAAACAATATTTCCATAACTTGAAGAGGAAGGAAAAATCATATTTTTACCTGAAAAAGTCACGGAAACAAGAACTCGACAGCTAAAAATCGATCAATTTCAGAATATCTCATCAACTGGAAGAACTTACCTGCTTAAAATTCCACCTGGGAGGATGAAAATTTTATACAGAAGCATCCAGAACCACTCAAACATTGAGGACACCACTTTTTTGAAGGAGAGAAGCATGTTAGGTCCCTAAAATACTAGTGTACCCCCTTATTGTTATTGTTAGTGTAGCCCCCTTATTGTTATTGTTGTGTCCATGTCGTCCCCATATTTTTATTGTTGTGCCCCATAGAAGTCCACTATTTTTATTCTTGTGCCCTTACATTAGTATTGTTATATTAGCTCTGATTATATTATGACTGCTTACACTCCCATATATAGAAAGGAAGTTTTTTTATTTTAATCATACAAGACTTGTTCATTTATTTAATGTAAAGGAGATTTCACCCTTGAAGAGGATAATTTTTAAGTCGTTGATATATCTTTTCTTCTATTTTGTGATTTGGTTTCATATCACTGATAGACTCCCTTTGATGATTTAGGACCTTGTGTAATTTTTTTCTTTTCATAGTTTGTCTCTGGTTACTAGTTAGGAAGGTGTGCCTGTGGTGTGTGGGTGGCTTGGGTTATTAACTCGGGTCATTGACCCTAGGTGTCCATCCAATGAAGTGTGTTTTAAAGGAAGGGTTTCCCATTATTTGTGGTTGGTGGTTTAGTAGGTGATGGATAGACTATGAAGTGGAACATTTTTAGTCTAGCTAGACATTCGACCTGAGGCCAGACTCTTGTCAAAGGTAATTTTAGAAACTAGATTTCCTTAGCTATAGTGATCTTAGCAACTGAACTAGATAAATGGGTCTTTCAGAAGCTCTGGTTTTGTGTGTGGTGTTCTGGGGATGATTTTATGGAGTGTACCATGTGGAGGGATTAGGCACAATGTTATGCAACAACAACAGGGATATTTTGAAAGGAAGTTGGACCAAGAGGCCAAGGTGTGGTTCATCATGGTGAGAAACCTGACTATGGCGAGGAGGTGGAGAAATTGCATGTTCGCTCATCAGGGCAAGTGGATTTTCCTCCTCCTTTTGACTCCTTGGAGGAGCATATCAACTAGGTGACAGTATTATTGGAGCAACTGGCTTGGGATCGCCATAATGATAGGAATGAGGCCATAACTTTCATGAATTACCTCCAACATAATCAATGGAAAATTTTGGATTGATTGGCTTCGATTTTTCATGGATATAAGAGACTTCAATAAATTTTATAGAGCCTTGAAGGATGGATTGCATACACAAAATATCATGTTCATGAGGCATTTTGGCAGTGGCATGGAAATGGTTCAGACAACCAGGTTTCAAGGAATATTGTAGACTGAAAATTAGAGTTGGATGCATTTTGATACTTGGGTATTTTTGGTAATTATAGGCAATCTGTATGTGGGCTAGAATTTTTCTATTATTTTTTTCTACAGTTTTAACACCTGGCTCATAAGTCTCGTAGGGAACAAGTAGACGGTTTATCGTGATAATAACTCAATGATGTAAATTTTATCTAAATTAATAGAACTTTTTTAGTCACAAATATATATATATATATATATATATTCTAATTGATATATGGTTTCTTTTGAAAGTACCCGCATATATACACAACTTTCATGTGGAAAGCTCATGTATAGAATTTGAAAGTAACTTTTTAAAATAAAATTAGTTTAGCATAGGAAAAGGGATGTTACCTTTACCAACAAATGCATATGACGATAAGTGAGGAAAAATTTGTTATAACAAGGAGATGTGGGATGGTATTCATGTCCATGCACAATCTGATAGTTATTTCCTTTAAACGCCTGATGTGCAGGAATACATATAGATCTTAATTATGCTAACAAGTTTTTTTTTTAATATATTTTCTAGAATTTTAATTTAATTATCAATAATTATTAGGTGGATGGTAGAGATTTAACCTCCACATAATATTTTACAATATTCTTGGTAGCATACACAAATTAAAGGTTGAGATTTATCTTCAAAGTAGTTATGCCCTTTTTTCTTGTCTTAATTAAATTTATTAGTTAAAAAATATCATATGAAGTGAGTTATGTTTTTTTCTGGATGTGTTATTGATAAACAATATTGGTATTGTAACAAAACATATTTACAAATTAAGAATCTCCATGGTAAAATGGGGATAAATCATCACGATTATGTATCTTGTTCCATGTGTTTTTTATATATAAAATGTATTGTGTGTGTGTGTGTTTAACTTATATTTTGATTTTTTTTATAGCTAATAATAATAATAATTTAATATAAATTTTCCCATGGGGCATAGATAAAATGGCGATAGGGTGTTCTATTAAGAAAATCCATAGTGAAAATGTCAATGGTTTGAAACTTCATGGGAAAGAATCTTACCATGGTAAGAGCTAGTGTGGCCTAGGTTGGGTGTGATCCCTGAGTGATTTTGAAAAATTAAGTGCCCCTGGGTCATATCTACTCAATCCACAAGTTAGGTGTGACAATCATCTCAGGAGTAACCTAACAAGAACAACATAATTAATATAAAGTTATAATTTAGTTATTTTTATGGTTTTTTTAATTTACACAAGGTAAGATGTAAAATGAAGTAAGTGTTTTGATGTTTATTATAGATTCTTATCAACATTTATGAACCATATAATCTATATAGTTGCACTAATTTTATTGAATATTTTAATTTAAATATGATTTCTTTTATATAGTTTTTCTTTATTATCTAAAATTTTAATTAATAAATATTAATTAATATAATGATCATCCTATATCCATCTTGTAACTTCCATTAATTTTTATTTATAAAAAAAATTATAATGAAAACTAATAAATAAATCATTTGGTATAATTCAAAATAAGTGTTTTCAATGTTCTGCATAATAAGGAATGAATTTATTTTTTTTAAGCTTGGCAGGACTACAACTTCAACACGTCCAATATATCACCTCAATCGGGCAGGGAATTGAAACAGTGACTTCACATCAAGGAGTGCCTTAATAGAGCACCTGATAACTATTTATCCAAGACCCTATGAACGAGGGAGGCTTTTTTTTTAATATTTAAAAAGATGAAAATTAATTACAAGTATTTAAAAATATACATGGTTATATGAAGAATTTTTTGAATAGAAAATTTGTTTTAAGTATGGAAAAATTGTATATCTAAAAAAAAATTAAGGAAATTTTAATTTGATTTAGGTAGGAATTTATATTAATTTTTTAAATTTAAATATAAAACAAATAAATAAAAGGTATGTTTTTTTTGGAATGATTTTTTTAGAAAATTAATTTAATTATTAATAAGTAGCTTAGAAATATAAATTAAATGATTATTAAATGTCGATAGACAACAAACCATCAATATTATGATATACCTCACATTGCAAAGATTTATTAGAAACCATAAAAATTAACTAAATCATAATTTTATTTTAAATTATTATTATTATTTATTATAAAAATAATGAATATATGAGTTATATATATGACTTTTTTTAACCATAGAGATTTACATCCACTTAATCTTGGATATTTGTTGGGCCTTGAAATTGTCATTTACTTCCATTACATTTTCACTAATATTTCAATATTATCACTTATCACTTTCACTCCACCTCCATTTCATTACATTTACCTTACCATTACCACTATTGGGTTACATTTATGTTTTTCCAAACTTTATTCATTCCTAGTATTTTTAAGTGAATTTGTGGTTAAAAAATAGAAAATAATATGCACATACTTATACCTAACAAGTAGAATGAGTTTGTTGCCATGTGTAGTTCAAAAAGAAGCTTCCAAAAGACTCTTATGTGGCCTCCTAAGGCCAAATTCGAATTTGGATGGAGAAGATCATGGGATCATAAGGATATGTGTCTCAATTCCTATTTGTATTGTAACTCTAAGAAGAGATGTGCCTTATCACTTCCTATTTGGATTGTAACTCTAGAGATATAGGGAGAGATCCATGGAATCTCATTAATGAGATAGATTCTCATCTTTTTGTATAAATAGGGGAAGCTTTCTCCTATCAAATCATGTGTAAAATTAGAGTTATGCTCAAGCTTTGAATATAGAATCAGATTGTGGCACCTTACTCATGAATATTCCTTAATTTTGACTTGGTTTTTCTTACATAAGGAGCATCTCGATTTACCATCTCTCATACTTTTAGATCAACTAGCTAAAATGTGTGAGATTTACTTTCTTTTATAGATTAAATTTTATGTGCTTTCTTAGTATTAGTTTTAGAATGACTGTGTAATCCTTGCTTTTCTAAAAACATTTCAATAGAAAAGATTTATCTATTTTCCAATTGGATTAAGTTTCAGGCAATAGAGCTCATAGTTATTTAGTTTCCTTTCATGTTCTGTTATTTAATTTCTTAGATCAAACTATCAATTCATTGTATAATTGAATAAAATATCAATCCAAGAAGGTGACTTATCATACTTCCAAATTGGGTGATTCAATGTTCAACCTATGCAATCATTGAGCTTTACTTTTACATGTTTTTACATTATTTTCTAGACTTAGATCCTCATTCAATTGTAATATTGGGTGTTCTTAAAGATCATTTCAATAAGGTGATTTTATCATATTTCCAAATGCTTGAATACCTAACTTATGCAATTATTGAGTTTTCTCTTTGCATGCGTTAATTTCTTTCCTAGATTTAAAGACTAAAATATAATCGGTTGTTTATCATCTCAAGAGGGTGATTCTATCATACTTCCATATTGGATGTTGGAGTGATTGAACATACCTTAGTTTTTTTTCTTTACATGCTTTGAACTGCTTTCTTAGATTAAAATTTCAATTCCTGCAAGTGTGATTACATGCTATATTTTCTTTTGAATGTGTTTTCTCTCTTTTCATTACTTGATTTCATAGGTTAGTTGAATTTCATTTTCATTATTTGATTTCATATATTAGATGGATTGGTTTTTGTGATTCTATAGTTATATTGATCTAAAATAAAAGATAATTTCTAGCACATACAGTGCACACATGCTTCACAAGCTTACGAAACCCCCGGGTTGACAAATTAAATGACAGGAAATTATTTTGCCCCAACGTTTTGGCACTGTTGTCAGGGAAGTGTGCATAGGAACTAGCTTTTAGTCTAGATTGTATTTTATTTTTAATTTTTACTAACCATTTATGGACAAGGGATCTAGAATGCAGCCCAAAGACTACATTGAGGAATGGAATCAAAAATTTGTTGTGCCACAACATTCATTAGTTTTTTAAGATATCCTTACGGCAAATCAAAAGATCAAGTTGATTTCGCATATCCTTACAAACAATGAGTTACATTTTTCAAGTTGGGATATGAGCATTTCAAAAATTCTAATCTGTAAATGGCTTCATTGGAAACATGAATATACTTAAAAATAAAATAAAAATATATTTTTTTTTAGATAGATAGGAAAAATAAAAATAAAAAGTTAGAATTTTAGAATTTTTTTTATTTTGTTTTCAAAAATATAATAATCAACATTGATTAATTCATTTTGAATAAATTTCAGTGACGCAGTAAGAATCACTTCTTTTTTTATCACCATCAGAAATAAAATTTGTGTGTGAAACTATGAATTTATTTGACGGCACTGACTAGTATGCTCTCTTCCCACGCCTCGTTGTGACCTGGAAGATCATAAAATTAAATCAGTCAATTTAAAAATTAAAATTCAAAAATTCGTTAAAATTTTTTGCTGGAAATTGAATTACAATTCTATTGAAAATCATCATTTGAGTCATGATCCCTTTTTTTATCGGTTTTGAAAATTTTAATGTTTTGTATCCCCTTAGTATTTTACTAATTTATTGAATTGCATGTGCACAATTTTTCTTTTAAAAAAAACAAAACATAATAAATAAAAAAATAAAAAAATTGGCCCATGGAAAGGAGGCCCACTCATATGCGTGAGGCCAGCCTTTGTCTTAGCCTTACGCATATGTGTAGGCCTTCAATCCACACAAAGACCCATGCACTGCAATTAAAAAAAAAACTTCTCTTTTCCATATTCGTTCTTCCTCAAGCAGAAGTTATTAGAAATCGATTTTAAAAGTTGCACAGACAGACAATGAAGGTGTATCGGATGAAGAAATTGTTGATGAAGAGAAGATTGCAAATTAATAATGAAGAGAATATTGCAAATTCAATTGCAGAAACAGACAATGAAAGTGTATCACATGAAGAAACTGTGTATGAAGAGAAGATTATAGATTTTTGATGAAGAGAAGATTGTTGATTCCATTGCAGGTAATTGGAATAAGGGAGATCGATCTAAAATTATCTATGAGAGACAAGTCATTACACATCAAAACCTACAACTAAAAAAAATGAAACCACAGAAATTTTATTTTGTTGCAGAAGTAATTGCGAGAAAATGAAATTGCCAGAAATGCATAACTATTAAAAACACCCGATTTTAAAACGCATTTTCTGAGCAAAACAAAGCAAATTAGGAAAAACTAAAACATTGGTTTTTTTCGGGAACGGGGTGAATTAGGTAACTCGTGAGCAATTTGCTAGATTTCGCAACCATTTGGGAGAAATTCAGGGTTCTTCGAAGCTTTTTTTTGCAGATTGTGTGAGGAAAAAATGATTTGTTTTGAACTATTTAAACATGGCAAGTTGAAAGCAGAAGAATCCAAGTGAATAACAAACTCTGCTCCATATGGAATGTGGTATAAGAGTCCAATTTGATTTAATAAATTTTATTTTAGACACATATGTGTCTCATTCCCTATGTGTCTCATCATTAAAATAATATATATATATATATATATATATATATATATATATATATATATATAATAAAATTGCATATGTAATCGATTTGTCGAAGCAATTTATAAGAAAAAAAATACTTGCAAAATTTGATTGAAATCATTTTCATACAAGTACTTGTTTTTTACCACTTAAAATATTTTTGACAACATGATTCTGCAGCACAGATGACAATTCAATTTGACAGTGACCTGCAGAACAATTGGAAGATTATTTAGATGATTTCTCAATATTTGCCATTAAAAAAATTTTGTTGTGTATTTTTCTATAAAGCTTTAACTTGTAGAACACATCGAATCATTGAGATGCCAATCATATTACTGAGCACATTGAAGGAAATCATCCGACAATAGGGAGCTAATTTATTTTTCATGGTTATTTCTTAAAAATGGATTGTTATCAATATCATGAATTGGAATGAATATAACACTTTTCATTTTCCTTAATCTGTTTCATTTGACATTCAAATTTTAGCGTAAAAATCAGAGAGGAATTGGCCATTTATTTTTTAACACACTTATGTTCTTTATTTCAAGTTTATTTTACAGGATTGGGATGATCGAATGATCATTGAAGGAAACCAATTTTCCAGCACAATTGGTCTTCAAAATACCAATTCCATGAGAAACATAAGAACAAGTCCATGTCCATATCCATCAAGACCATTACCTTTCCTCCCTTTTGAATTATAAATCCAATCAAGAAATTCAAAGTAAGCCATATTTATTTTCCCAGCAAGAGTCAATTGTTCATTTTTATTCACATACACTTTCCATTACTCTGTGTCTACTCCTAACCCACAAATAAAAGCAAGAAGCTCACTTACATGCTTATTGCCCATTGTGATTTTCCATTTTCATCTTCAATTTCCATTTTCCTTCTCCTATCCTTTTCATTTCGCAAATAAACCTTGCTTCAATGAAAATTATTGAGTCCATAGTCCTTTGAGTCTAAAATCATTACAAAAACACCTTGAGGCTGACATTCCTTAATGGTAAGTCTTCTTGTTGACGAACAATGGGAATACATTAATGTCCCTTGTTCATCGGATCTTCTAGGTACTTGACAACAGCAAAAAATATTTGTACCTAGCAAGATGTGTTTTGGACATCTTGACTCTCATTGTCATCAATGGTGAAATTTCTCGTGTTGAATAGTGGCATACATTAATGGCCACTAAGTCAACAATTCCCTGCTATGTTCGACATCAGAACATATATTCACATAGCAGGAATTATGCCAACGAGTTTTGAAGACATGAAGACTATCATTTTTAGATTTTTTGAAGAAAATGAAGAAGATATGCAGCCACAATAGATTAGCACCATTCTACAACTGCAAAATCAAAGGACACCTGCAGAATCAACATCATTTCATAGCAAATTCAGTAGCTTTAGTAGAAGCAATAAAAAGTCATCTTAACTCTTTTATCTATAACTTGTACAACCACATGAAGAATATTATGATCAAAATTTTGCAACCACCACACATGCAGCTCATCCATTTCCAAAGGGTAAGTTAAGGTATGTCATTTTCTAAATTTTTACTATAGAATTCCTTGAAAAAACTAGAATGATAATTTTTGAAAAAAACACTTATTTTCCTCATTCTTTGCCAATACCATCATTTGGGGGGAATACATTCATATTCATATTTTTCCACATTCATATCACATTCAAAAGGCCACATACTTTCAAAATATATTAACTATTACATTATTATTATGAGCATACAATGCCTTTTCAAAATTACTCAAAAGACAATTGGATACAAACACAATCATGGTTGTCACACAAGAACCAACCATGATTCAATCCATATACTTTGCAACAATAATCAAATTATCATTATGAAAAATTCAAAGATTAAAATTAAATTCAACAACAAAATATTGTTGAAACATAAGAACCAACCATGTTGCAATTCAACTAAAATACTGTGCAGAAGTATGAAGTTATCAAATGATATCATGCAAAGTTAAGCCAAAGCTCAAAGGATAAAAAATAATTAATGCAATAAATTTCATGAGGACATGCAATAGCTTCAGTTGGGGGGTATGTTGGGCCTTGAAATTGTCAATTCCTTCCATTACATTTTCACTAATATTTCCATACTATCACCTTCACTCCACCTCCATTTCATTACATTTACCTTACCATTACCACTATTGGGTTACATTTATGTTTTTCCTAGAAGGAGTTACAACTAGAAGGAGTTTGTTGGCATGTGTAGGTAAAAAAGAAGCTTCCAAAAGACTCCTATGTGGCCTCCTAAGGCCAAATTCAAATTTGGATGGAGAATATCATAGGATCATAAGGATATGTGTCTCATTTCTTATTTGTATTGTAACTCTAAGAAGACATGTGGATTATCACTTCCTATTTGGATTGTAACTCTAGATATATAGGGAGAGATTCATGGACTCTCATTAATGCGATAGATTCTCATATTTTTGTATAAATAGGGGAAGCTTTCAAATTCGATTTATTCTCAAGATTTGAATACATAATTAGATTGTGGCACCTAACTCACGAATGTTCCTTCATTTTGACTTAGTTTTTCTTACATATGGAGCATCTCGATTTACCATCTCTCATACTTTTAGATCAGCTACCTAAAATATGTGAGATTTAATTTCTTTTATAGATTAAAGTCTATGTGCTTTCTTAGTATTAGTTTTATAATGACTATGTAATCTTTTCTTTTCTAAAAACATTTCAATAGGAAATATTTATCTATTTTCTAATTGGATTAAGTTTGAGGCAATAGAGCTCATAGTTATTTAGTTTCCTTTCATTTTCTATTATTTACTTTCTTATATCAAACTATCAATTCATTGTATAATTGAATAAAAGATCAAGCCAAGAAGGTGACTTGTCATACTTCAAAATTGGGTGATTCAACGTTCAACCTATGCAATCATTGAGCCTTACTTTTTCATGCTTTTACATTGTTTTCTAGACTTAGATCCTCATTCAATTGTAATATTGGGTGTTCTTAAAGATCATTTCAAGAAGGTGATTTAATCATATTTCTAAATGTTTGAATACCTAACTTATGCAATTATTGAGTTTTCCCTTTGCATACTTTAATTGCTTTCCTAGATTTAAAGACTAAATTATAATTGGTTGCTTATCATCTCAAGTGGGTGATTCTATATGTTATGAAAACAACTCCAAAAATAGAAGAAAAGAGATACCAAGACCTCCTTATATATATAGGAGTCCATGGGGCCACAACATAATCCTAGCTAACCTAAAAATAATAATGTAAGGGCACAACAATAACAATATTGGGGTTACAGGGGTACAACAATAACAATAAGCAGGCTACACTAATAACAATAGGGGAATAAAGTAGTAATATAGGGACCTAACATGCCCCTCTCCTTCAAAAAAGTGTTGTCCTCAATGCTTGAGTAGCTCTGGGTGCTTCTATATAAAATTCTCATCCTCCAAAGTAGAATTTTCAGTGGATATGTTCTTCCACTTGATGAGATACTCTGAAATTGATCGATTTCATAGTTGTTGATTTCTTGTTTCCGTGACCGCTTCAGGTTCCAATATTATGTTTCATTCCTCATCAAGTTCTGGAAATATTGCTTGAACTGGAATATTTTCACCTATAACCTTATTTAAGCATGAAACATGGAAAACTAGATGCACTCGCGAAGAAGAAGGAAGCTCCAATTTGTATGCCATAGTACCAATCTTTTGCAACATCTTGTAAGGACCATAGTACTTTGGCGATAATTTATTATCCTTCTCAGCTTGCTTGAGGGAAATTTGTTTGTATGGTTGTAGCCGTAAAATTACCTAGTTTCTTACATCAAAACTTCTCTCGATGCGATGTTGATCTGCATATTGTTTCATTAGATTTTGTGCCAAATTTATGTTATCCTTTAAGAGTTGGAGAACTTCTTGTTGATGCTCGATGTGATCTTCCACTACTTGAACCTTAGAATTTTCTCTTAAATATGATGTGATGGACGGTGGATGATATCCATAAAGTGCCATAAATGGGGTCATTTTTGCTGCAGTATGGAAGGAAGTGTTATACCACCATTCAGCGAGAGGTAACCACTTGAACCATTTTGTTTGTTTATCAGATACAAAACAACGAAGATATCCTTCAAAACATTTATTCACTATCTCAATTTGACCATTGGATTGAGGATGATAAGATGAGCTATGAGCTAGTTGAGTACCCAAACAATAAAATAACTCTGTCCAAAAATTTCCAGTAAAAATGGGATCTTTGTCACTCATAATAATCTTTGGGTTTCCATGTAACTTTTGAATTATTTCCATAAATGTAGTAGCAATTGTACTTGCTTTAAATGGATGAGATAATGTACAAAAGTATGCATACTTGGTAATTCTATCAACTACCACCATGATGACACTCTTTCCTTCAGACTTGGGTAAACCTGTGATAAAATCCATTGAAATCTCCTCCAAACGTTGACTTGGAATAGATAAAGGTTGTAGAAGACCCAGGGTCTTAATTGTCTCAACTTTATTTTGCTGGCAAACCAAACATTCTGCTACAAACGTTTGAATATTATATTTAAGGCCATCCTAAAAAAAATTATTTCTTCACCCTGTGGTAAGCTTTTAAAAATACTGAGTGACCTCCTAAAGGAGAAGTGTGCAATTCCAAAAGAATCTTCTGTTTTAGTTGATAAATCTTACAAAGATATAAGTGATCTTTGTACCATAAGGAATCGTTTTTCCAACTAAATATATCAGATGTACTAGGATCTTGCTGCAACTTTTGAATGAGTGTCCACACTTCTTCGTCCTTCTTCCATTCATCCCTTGCTTCGGTTATCCAATCTGGTTGGATAATAGAAATGGCACAAAGAAATGCTTTCACCTCTTCATTATTTCTTGAGAGTGCATCTACAACAACATTTAGCTTCTCTTTTTTGTATATTATTTCAAAGTCATAACCCAACATCTTTTTGACCCATTTTTTTTTCTCTTCTGAAGATAGTCTTTGTTCCAAAAAGTGTTTAAGACTATCATGATCATTTTTTACCTTGAAGTGTCTTCCCATTAGGTAAGGTCGTCATTTCTTCATCTTCATGAGTCATAGTAGATACTTATGAAGGCTTAATGGGTTTTGAATTATTTTTAGGTGGCATTTTAGAACCCAATACTAATATCTATGCCACAATATGCCCTTGGAATCAATTCAAACTGATTTTCACACAAGACTTATGCAATTTGAAAAAAAAATACACACATTTTTCTTAATTTTGAGGAGCTCGAGATTGAAACTGAATTATCTCTATGATTTTGGATCTTCAATATTTAAAATTCGGCCCTGTAGTAGCCCTCTGAAGCTTCTTTTAGATTCCACTAGTTTGACCTAATTTGGATTCTTCAAAGGAAAGTTATACCCAATCTCCCACAATTACCTAATTATGGACGGGTTCAGCATAGCGAAATTGTACGATGTGCCACGTGTCATTGTTTCCTCCTTCAGCTCTAAAATTGATACAAAGGACACTTCAATCTGTGTACTTATGGCCACTATTTACAGAATTCCAATCTGATGCTCAGAAAGAGAGTTATGATGATTTTCCCATAGTCACCTCTTTGAGATGAAATTCAGGAGCCTGAAACAACTCTAACTTCCACAAATGATATGTCCAAAAATATTGCGAATCAAGCTCTGAAATTTTCCAGGACATTCCTCAGGATTTCGGCTTCGCTTTGTAAAAATTTCAGCTTCTAAAACCTCGTAGAAAAAAAAATTATAGCGAAAATGCCACGATGACCTGTTTAGATTAAATTCAGGAGCCTACAAAAAGCCCTAAATTCCACCGATCATATCTCTGAAAATATTGCGAACCAAGATCTGAAATTTTTCCACAGCGTTCCTCAGGATTTCTTCTTCACTCTAAATTTTTTATCTTTTGAACCTTCGTAGAAAAAATGTTATAGCGAAAATTCCACGATGACTTGTTTGGAGAAGAAAAACCCTAGAATCCAAAGCTCTGATACCAAATGTTATGAAACTAGCTCCAAAAATAGAAGAAAAAAGAGATCAACGCCTTAGAAATTAGCCACTTCGAGGGGCTAACCTCCAATAAATTACATAAATGAACAATCCTTGCATGCTCAAATGACCAATACCTCCTTCTATATATAGGAGTCCATGGGGCCACAATATAATCCTAGCCGACCTAACAATAATAATGTAAGGGCACAATAATAACAATATTGGGGTTATAAGGGTACAACAATAACAATAAGGGGGCTACACTAATACAATAAGGGGCTAAACTAGTAATATAGGGACCTAACACTATCATACTAACATATTGGATGTTGGAGTGATTGAACATACCTTAATTGTTTTCCTTTACATGCTTTGAAATTCTTTCTTAGATTAAAATTTCAATTCCTGCAAGTGTGATTGTGCGCTATATTGTCTTTTGAATTTGTTTTCTTTCTTTTCATTACTTGATTTCATAGGTTATTTGAATTTCATTTTCATTATTTGATTTCATATATTAGATAAATTGGTTTTCGTTATTCTGTAGTTAGATTGATCTAAACTAAAAGGTCATTTCTAGTACATACAGTGCACGCATGCTTCACAAGCTTACGAAACCCTCGGGTTTACAAATTAAATGACATGCAATTATTTTTCCCCAACAATATTCTTAACTTGTAAATAGGTTTTGCTATAATACTATGGGCCAACACTATAGCTTACTAATACCACATTCGATAAAAACCATAACACATATTCACATGACATATGTTTATATGCCATTTTTTAATGCATGAATATTTTTTAAATAAATATTGACCTTTAATTTCTGATTACCACTAAGAATATTGTAGAATATTTTGCAAAGGTTAAATTCCTACCATCCACCTAATAATTATTCATAATTAAATTAAAATTTTAAAAACCCTATTCCAAAATAGGCATGCCTATTAACATAGCTAATGGGTGAATGGTAGTGATTTAACCTTCATGGAATCGAAATGTCATTTTTTCCATTTTAATTAAATTTATTAATTAAAAATATTCCATATAAACATGTTTCATGTGAACATGCTTTATGGTATTTTAGGGCATGTGGTATTAGTAAGTCATAGTATTGTAACAAAATAATAGTAGATTGGTTCAATGTAAATGTGGATCTTAGAATGATCTGGATTAGATCATTATATTGTTTGTCATCCATCTCAATGCTTTTAGAGTGAAAAAATTAGAGTAATCATCCCACAAGACCATTTTTACTGATGGGACCCAGATTTGCAAAATGAAGTCTGAAATATTCTAAGAGCATTTTGAGGCACTAAAAGACGTTTATTGGGGGTAAAATTTTGCACCTTTAGTGTAGAACCTTATTTTCTTATTTTACACACAAATACCTTTCCAATGGTGTACGAATTGCATCAATTGGAGTTTGTATGTGAAAGTTATGTCACTCAAAATTTGACCTTTGTATTTTCACCACCATAGTTCGAGAATATGTCATTTCAGCCCCCATAATTAATGGAAAATGGGTTAGCCACATGATTACACTAAACAAAACTCTAGAAGAGTCTATATTTTAACTCTTATTAAGAGTTGAGGTAGTCAAACGTAACCAACAATAGGCTATTAGGATGTGTTATAATCGGGCCACTAGGAAGAAAAGGTATAATATTTTTTCGAGTGTAATTATTCCGTAGATAAGAAAAAATAGCAGAGAGGAATTGGATATAGAGAAAATAGAGAGGATTTGTACACTATATTATCCATAGGCCAAATTCCATACTTCTTTATGCTCACAAAAAATTTGTATTCAAACAAAGAGAGTAGAGCAACCTCACCTTCCAGATGGTTTTTTCTCCTAAAAGGGTTTCCCAAGTCATATCTTGTGTCAAATATTTATGTGAGATTTTATTTCAATGTTCTCTATTTTATGCATAATTTTAATTTGTATGCATACACTCTTAACAATAATTTATAGATATATAAATCTAAAGAGACACAAAACTATAATTGTGTAGGATTTCAAATTTGAAATATAATTTTATCATATCTATTGTGACAAACTGTCCAGTGGAATATCTATAGTATTTTATGGATCATATTTATATCAAAGCACATTTCTTTGGCTATATGGTGGATATTTGCAGTGGATCTAGATCGATTGGGCCAAAAATTGTAAGACCCTAATCATGGTTGATGAATCTGTGGATAACCCATGTGATATTGCAAAGGAGAGATTTTGGCGGCTAGAATAACAAGTATTAGATATAAATTGTAATGTAAATATCCTCATGGAAACCCTAAGCAATAATATTTGGATATTCGGAGAAGATGGAGGTTCTAATATAGAGGATAGATAAGAGGGTATATCAAGAGATCAAGAAGAAATAGAGAACCAGCATAAGAAATAATTTGAAAAATATAATCCTAGTTTGAGAGTCATGAATAAATCACATTCCCTATTCAAAATATAATTGAAGGTCAATATTAAGTCGTACCAAGGCGAGATCTACGCTCTTAAGCTAAATCACTAGTTGCAACAAATAGAATTGTATTTTAATTTTCTTCATATAGAGTAGGAACAAAATAAGTCATTTGCACGGTTAAATTAGAGGCTCATGTCTTAACATAATGGGAAACCCACACAGATACCTTGAGGTTGGAGAGAGATACCCCAGTGACTAAGTGGCAAGACTTCAAAACCCTCATTAATTCATAGTTCTACCCTATTGGGTATGTAGAGGACCAGTGGACCCAAAGTGAGAGCAAAGCATGTAGCAGTACACCACAGGGTTGAGAAAGATGGCCATAACATTGGGTATCTCCCTAAAGAATCCATATGTACTCCTCAAGTATTGGGGAGGTTTACACCTCTATTTATGGGAGTAAGTGATGTTGTTCAAGCCCAAATTGGTGGATGAGGCTTGTGTACAGGAAAAATACCTGGAGAACATAGGCATGAAGAAAGTGAAATCAAGTGGAACAAAGAAAAAGGAGCAACATGGTGCTTCTAAGATGGGGAAGAAGTAGAAAGGGGGGGAATATAAAAATATAGCAACCATGACACATCAGTACAATATTCCAACCACTACAACATTGACTGATATACAAAGGAGAAGTGATGGAAGTTGCATCTAGAGCTTAACATGAAGAAAAAAAAAAAGAAAATAATAGGAAGAATATCATGGCCACTAATTTTAGCAACCAAGATGAAATCATATCGGACGTGGATGAGAAAATTATTTGCACATCAATACAAAAGGAGGTAAATCTAAATAGTGTTTAGAAATAAGAAGAGAAAGAAATGACCAAGCTATTCCATATAAGGATACAAGTCAAGAAGGAAAATATTGATGTTTTCTTTTACTCAGGATTGCAAGTGAATCTCATTGTAGCAGAGCTAGTCAAGAAGTTGGGGTTGGAATTTCTAATCATCCAAAACCATGTCCCTTGGGATTCATAAATAAGGAGGCAAATTTGAAGGTAACAAAACTGTGCAAAATTATTTTCTATTAGTGTTAATTTTACTGATGAAGTAGAACTAGATGTGGTCCAAATTTATTTTCTATTAGTGTTAATTTTACTGATGAAGTAGAACTAGATATGGTCCCCTTTATGTATGTGGATTTGTTCCAACAAGAAGTATGTTTTATTATTTTTAAGAGAAAATCAGTTTGTACAAGAGTCAATAAGAGGCAATTCATTCCTAAAGGGTGTACTAAGAAGTAGAAACAACATCTGGTAGAGTTTCTATAGGCATATAGGGATGTGTCCTAATAGAATTAAGTGTTACCACCTAAGAAGGAAGTGGAGCATGGGATCTAACTATTTTCAAACTACCCATTTCCAAACACTAGTTTGTATAGGTATTCTATTATAGAAGCAAGTGAGGTGAAGAAACAGTTGTAGCAACTACTGGAATAGGGTGACATTCAACTGAGTACATCACCATCTAGTTCTCCCATCATTATTGTGCTAAAGTGGGATGGGACTTAGCTTATGTGTATAGATTACATGGCCTTGAACAAGATCAACTGAGTACATCATCATCTAGGTCTCCCATCATCATTGTGCTAAAGCAGGATGGGACTTGGCTGATGTGTATAGATTACATGGCCTTGAACAAGATCACGATTAAGAACAGGTGCCCCCTCCCCATGATTTAAGATCTATTGGATCAGTTACAAGAAGTAAAATACTTCACCAAGGTGGAATTAAATACTAGAATCACCAAGTTCTAGTCAAATAAGAAGATACTTGGAAGTCTGCCTTCAAAACTAGGAAAGGTTTGTATGAGTGGTTAGTCATACCTTTTGGCCTATGCAATGCACCAACTACATTTATGAGATTAATTAATGATGTATTGTTCCCTTTTATAGATTCATTTTTTATTTTCTATTTGGATTCTATATTGGTATATAGTTCTACCTAGGAAGAGAGCATCTCACACTTGATGCAAGTTTTGGAGACATTAAAGAAGCACCAGCTACTAGAAAATCTCAAGAAGTGTGAGTTTGCACAACATTATTTGGTGTATTTGGGGTATGTTATAAGTGGAGGAGAGTTGAATATAAGTCCTAATAAGATGGATTCCATCATGAAATGGTTAGTGCCTATTAATTTTTCTAAGGTTATGAGTTTCAATGGGGTAGCATAGTAAGTGAGGAAATTCATAGCCTCGTTTTCAATGATAGCAACACCACTCTACACCATAAAAAGAAGTGGCAATAATTTTTAGTGGGGAAATGGTTAGTAGAGTTCCTTTGAGGAATTGAAGAATAAGATCAGTCAAGAACCAATCTTTGAATTCAAGCTTGCATCAACCCTTTGAAGTGGAGACATATGCGAGCGGGTATGTTATGGGAGAAGTTTTGATGCAGGTATGAAGTCATGTATACTTAAATTCTAAATTATTTCATGGGGTGGTTCTTAACTACCCTACTTATGACAAGGAGCTCTATGCCTTGGTGCAATTTGTGAAGAAGTGTAAGCATTATTTGTTGGGAAATAGGATAGTAATCCACATAGATCACCAACTTCCAAAGTACCTGCAAGCTTAGAGTAAGCTAGATAAAACCATGCATTACAAGTGGTGTAGAATTTTGTTGATATATTTTCAACTGCTCAAGAATTTTAATCTAAAATAAAGAGACACAATTCTACTGTATTAATCTAGGGAATTTAATACACAATTTAGAACAACATTCACAAACATGCAATAAGAAAAACCACACATGCACAATATTTTTTCTAGGGCAACCCAAATGGGAAAACCCCCTAAAACCTATTTGTATTAATCAAATGAATATATAATGTATTGCAATTGCTTGTTTGCTTTGAGCACAACATGCAAGTGAAAAACCTCTCTCTCTCTGCTCAATGAGAATATTTGAGTCCCAATACTTAGCCAATTTTTGCCTCTTCTTGAGCCCCTATTTCCTTCCGCAAATATTGAGGAATTATCCCCTATATTTTAGGAATTTTCCTCCAATTAATTGTGCAATTCCCAAAGATTGATCATTTAACTGCATGCAACACCTATACACTTGAACTACTTTACAATTGTTTGTTACACTGCCTTTGAATCTCCACCACAGTTGGGGAACTCAAATTCTCTGCATGCACTAGATAATTTGATTTAATTGATCGCGTAACTAGATTATCACTGAGTTAGATTGTTGTCCCACTGCGCAACTGACCTTCCACTAGTTCCATCAACTGTTAGAACTATTTTAACTGAAAATGGAAATAACTAAACTTCATTGCTACAAATTAGGAATAACACATTCTTAACTGAACTCCAAGACTTATAATTCGAAATTACTAATATAATTGAGTGACAATATCCATTTCACCTTAGTTAATTGCCTCCAAGTTTTCTGTGCAATTTGAATTTTCTCAATTTCACCAAGGTAAAGTCAAATTGAGACTTTCTTGCTACCCTTCTTAATACTCCCTCTTAGCAAGAAAGGAGTATTAACCACCCTTATCTTGCACCTATGGAATTCTAACTTCCCTCTTGATAAATCCTTTGTCAATATTTCAACATCTTATTCCTCTGTCGAAATTTATTGTAGCAACATTATTCTCCTTTGCACACAGTCTCGTAAATGATGATACTAGATATCTGTATGCTTATATTGATCGTGAAATGTCATATTCTCATAGAGAATAATTTAACTTTGATTGTCACAATAGATCACAGTTGGATCCATAATCTGACCAAACATTCATACATGCATCTTCCTCATCCAAATCACCTCACATGTTGCTTGACCTTCAGCCATGTATTCAGCTTCTGCTGAGCTTAGCACCATAGATATCTACTTCCTACTACACCAAGAAACCATTGCAGACCCAACACTTAAATTTCCACCTGGTGTACTCTTTTATTTGGATGGACTCCCTACCCAATCTACATCTATGAATCCATGCAACTTCACTCCCTATGTCCGCTTGTACAATAATCCATGTTGTGTAGTGTTTATGAGGTACCATAAAACATGCTTCACTACCTTCCAATACAATTTTGTCAGCCTCACCATAGATTGGCTCAAATGGTTGACTACATAACACATATTTCTTCATGTGTTCACAAGATACATTAGTGAACCCACTAGTTGTCGGTAAATGGTAGCAACCACATTTTTACTGGAAGTGGAATTATCCTTCTTCCAATTGGTCGCTAGAGGTGTCTCCATGGGTTTACAACTCTCCATGCAAAATCTATACAATATCTCAGTGGCATAGTTTCCTTGAGACACAAATAAATCCCCATCGCCTTGCCATACTTCCAACTCGAGGAAGTAGTGCATGAGACCCATGTCTTTCATTTCAAATTCCATTGCAAGAGTTGATCAGTTGCTCATCGCCTATTAATACTTAGTCATCAAGATATAATAGAGGTTCGCATCTGCTTCACTTTTGGTGAAGCCAAAACAAACTAGTGATATAATTGTTGATCTTGGTGTACCAAGCTCAGGGTATCTCTTTGATACCATACAATTATCTCTTGCATCTGCAGACATGAGACTCCCGATCAAATGTCTCAAAACCTTATGGTTTCTTGATCCACACCTCCTCCTCAATAACACCATTGAGAATTTTTTTTTTTCTACATCGATCTAGTGGTTCTTCCACCCCATCTGCATAGCCAGTGCGAGAATTGATCTAATGGATGAATACCTTTCTATGGGATCAAATATTTCCTCATAGTCAATTCCCTCAACTTGAGAGAATCGTTTCGCCACAAATCTAGCCTTATAATCCACTATTCTTCCATTTGTTGCATGCTTTATCTTGAAGATCCATCTCGGACCCACAATTGATTTATGTTTTGGCCTTGGGACCACTTTCCAAACACAATTCTTCATGATGGATTTGTATTCTTCCACCATTCCATTAACCCAAACATGTTTCTCAACTGCTTTCTCGAAAGAGGATGGCTCAGTCATTATAGCGATGTAGCTAGTGTACCTCTCAAGTGACCTCCTTTTCCTATGAAAATTTGAAGGAGCTCCCACATTCTCCCTCACATCATGAAATAATATATCAGCTTCCCTTGTTCTTTTCCTACCTTCTTTGCATGGTTTTTCATGAGTGGATGTCTCCACTCTACGTCCTCTTTTCTCCTCAATTTTTGGTTGATCCACAACTTCCTGAGACTCTTGCTTTGGAGCTAAAACCTCCTTTTCTGGTGGGATCTCAAGCTTCCTATCAAGAGATAACTTCATCGCTTTCTCCTCATCAAAATTTACATCCCTTCACACAAAAATAATTCTGAGGGAAGGTAATTACACATGCTAATTGTGTGGAGTTTCGGTGTAACCCACAAAAATTCCCAACTCTTCTTTCGACTTAAGAGTCTTCCTGAAATCTTTGGAGACATGGCAATAAACATACGCTCCAAAAATCATGAAGTGAGACACATCTGAATTTCACCCCGAGAAATCCTCCTTCAATGTAATCATATCAAGAACCCAATAAGGACTCTTATTTTTCAAGTATATTGTTGTGTTACATTCCTTTTCCCACAAATTTAGTGGCAGGCCTTCGTCATGTAGCATAAGTCTCACAAATCCAACAATGCTTCGGTTTTTTCTCTCAGCTACCCCATTCTGTTGTGGGTTTTGGAAGATGTTAGCTCTGTTCGAATTCATTCTTTCACATATAAATCCTAGAATTCATTCGAAACATACTCACCTCCATTATCACTCTTAAGAGCCTTCACCTTCTTTCTATTCTCTTTCTCAAATAATGCCTTGAATTCTAAAAAAATTGAGAATATATCATCCTTCTTCCAGATGAAGAAGATCCAACACTACCTTGATAAATCATCAATAAAAATAACAAATTAATTATGTTTGGAAGTGGAGGTTGTTAAGAAAGCTCCACAAACATCAAAGTGGACTCTTTCCAAGACTGCATGTGCTTTTTTGTCTCGATCATGGAATGTGGATTTTAAAAACTTCACCAAGGTACAACCTTTGTAGACATCTTTATGTTCAAGTGATCCTTTGGAGATGTTGGTGGTTATTTATTGCATAATATTTAAGGCGCCCTGATGCAAATGGCCCAATCTGTTCACCAACATTGTGACTCTACACTTTCTTTACCTTATTTTTTAATGAAGCACAATCTTCCAAATCAATTTTATACAGGTTCTTCACATGAACCGTGATCTACTTCACTATACAATGGCTATGTGTATCATAAATGCTTTCCTTTTGCTAAAGATAACATCATAACCATGGTCTTCCAAAACGGCTACAAGGATGAGGTTAATTTTTAAGCCTGGCATAAACATAACATATTTTAGGTGAAGAGGGTATCTTGACTCCCTCTTAAAAGTTACGGTATCAATATTGGTAGCATTGTACCTTTCATCATCCCCAAGCTCAATATGCATCTGGAGATATTTATCCTCTAGGTCACTAGAAAACTCTCTACACCCTATCATGTGGAACAAGGAACCGGATTCCAAGTACCACACACTCCCCATCATATTGTTATACATGCATGTGATAAGGGTGAAGTCTAGCTCAAACTGTGAAGCCAATGCTTCACCTACTACTCCTCCTGAGTTCTTATTGCGATAATTTTTATGTGGACACTTTGTAGCATAGTGCCTGAATTCATGACAATTTAAGCATTTTATTTTGGAAAAGTATTTATTATTTCCCCCTTGGCTAGATTATGGTTTGGTTTGATATTTATTCCCTTTTCCCTTCTTTCCCTTTCCAACCAATGAAAAAATTTATTCATCCTCTCCCTTGGATGAAGTTCTATCTCTGGTATTCTAACTGGTCTCTTCTTGTACCAAATTAGACCAAAGGGTTCCCAGTTCGATAATTTCTCCCTCCCCTTCACCGAGTCCTGGTAGTTATTCCAGCTTTTTGGAAGTCCTAGAAGAGCTAGGCTCACCAGGTCATATTTTGCAACATTCAGACCAACCCCTCTAAACTCGTCCTGAACTTCTGTAAATCTGGTGAGATACAGTAGAATAGTATCATTCTTCAGCATCTTGATATTTTGAAGTTTGTTTTTGAAGTTAGTTTTATATGGTCACTATTATTCTTGAATAGATCTGTTAGTTCCTTCCACACTGTGAAAGGATTTTCTTTCCCGTTTATATTTGAGACAATTTGGTCTCGTGCTCCCTCCAAGATTACCTCACCTTGGCTACATATTTCTTCCAGTAGGATAGGTTCTATTCATCATTTGATCCTAGTTTTGCAATATTTGTCTTGACATATTCTAGCAATTCATTGTCATCAAGCACCACCTCCATGTTATCCTTCTAGAAAATGAAATATGAGTTGCTTTCCAAGGAACACTCTAATCTCAATCTGTTGAAGGTCATCTTCCCAACTTTGAGGAAATCCTTCTACATTGAACTTGCAAATTCAAACCTCTTGAGGAACAACTTCAAAATTCTTGTTCTAATGTGAATCCTACTCTAATACCATGTATAAATTTGGTGATAGAATTGAAATTTCTCAATACTTTGATCTAAAATCAAGAGACACAATTCTACTCTACTAATTTGCAGAATTTAGTCTACAATTTAGAACAACATTTGAAAAAATGGAATAAGAAAAATCACACATGCACAATATTTTTTTTAGGGTAACCCAATTGGGAAAAATCCCTCAACATATTTGTATTAATCATTTGAATAGAGAATGTATTACAATTTCTTTGTTTCTCTAAGCACAACCTACGAGTGAATAACCTATCTGTCTTCTCAATGAGAAAATTTGACCCAGACTTAGTCAATTTCTGCCTCTGCTTGAACCCCTATTTCTTTGCACAAATATTGAGGAATTAGCCCCTATTTTTTAGGAAATTTTCCTCCAATTGATTTCCCAATTCCCAAGAATTGATCATTTGACTGCATGCAACACTTGTACACTCAAACTAGTTTATAATTGCTTGTTACACTACCTTGGAATCTCCACCACAGTTGGGGAACTCGAATTCTATGCATGCACTAGCCATTTTGAGTTGATTGATCAGTTAACCCAATGATCACTAAGTTAGACAGTTTTCCCACTACACAACTGACCTTCCACTAGTTCCATCAACTGATAGAACTAGTTTAAATGAAAACAACAAGAAATAACTAACCTTGACTATTACAAATTAGAAATCATGCATGCTTAACTAAACTCGAAGCCATCTAACCCAAATTTATTGAGCTAACTCAGTGACAAGATCCATTTCACCTCAATTAACTGCCTCCAAGTTGTCTACTATTGTGGAAATTCAAATTTTCTCAACTTGACCAAGGCAAAGTGAAATTGAGACTTTCTTGATACACTTATCAACAAGTGGATGTGGTTTCTACAGTAGTTTCATTTGGTGATCAAGTACAAGAAGGGAAGCACAAACAAGTTGGCTAACATGCTTTCAAATCCATCCAAATTAGAGATCACATCTTTGGGGACTCTTATGCATATGGATTCATTCACCCATGATGCATATAAAGAGGCATATTAAGAGGATGAGGACTTCAAGGAGGTGGTTCAGTAGTTTCAGAGTCAAATTTATGTGCACGATGGTGACAACACCCTTGAATACCATCTCTAAGATGAGTTACTTTATAGATCGGATAAGCTATTTGTTCCTAACGGTGAGAAATTGTGATTTATTATAGAGGCTCACACCTCCAAGGTTGTAAGGCACTTTGTTGCAAGGAAAAAATGGCCAAATTGCATAGGTATGTGTATTCATGCAAGATACAAGAGCATGTAGTTAGTTTCATAATATGATGCATGCTTTGTTGTACCAACAAGCCTAGCAACAAGAAATAGGGTCTATATCATCCCTTACATGTATCCACCCATCCTTGGGAGAGGATTTATATAGACTTTGTGAGATTTTTACCAATAACCATGAAGGGACATGACTATGTGTGTGTGGTCGTTGGCAGGTTTAGCAAGATTTGTGTTATGATGCCTTGTTAAAAGACCATCAATGAGAAAGAAGAATCAAATGTGTTCTTTGGACAAGTCTGGGTGCAGTCTTTGATACCAAGGAGCATTGTTTCATACATGGACACAAGATTCCTCAATGCATTCTAGATCACTACATTATGGGAAAATATCAACAAAAAAATGAAGATATCTACAACATTCCAACCATAGATAGATGGGCAGATAGAATTAGTCAATATGAATTTAGTGTAGCTTCTTAAGGTATATAACCAAAAGCATCCAAATACCTAGGATCAAAATATGATATATATACAACATTCTTATAACAGAGCAACCCACACTTCTATAGGAAAGTCCCATTTGAAACTTGTTTTGTATATTTCCTACCTTCATCTTCAGACATTGCATGTGGGAAACAAGGAGTAATGAGTGAAGAGCTTAAACGAAACTTGTTTCAGGATAAAACAATTATATAGAAGATCAAGAATATCCATGTGTAGGTAGAAGAGACACTTCATAAGTCACGGGAGAAATAAAAGGACATGCATAATCAACATCGAACACAGAAATCGTTCCAGGTGGGAGACAAAGTATGGCTACAATTGAAAAAGGAGAGGCTACATGGGTTTGGTAAGAAAATAAAGGCTATGTGGTATGTTCCCTTCAAGATACTAGAAAAGGTGAGTGATATTTCCTATTGACTCAATTTTTTACCATATATGCACATTTACTCAGTCAAGAATGTAGAGAATCTAAAATTTTATGAGCCTTCCACACTATATTATGAAAAGGAACAGTTCCTACCTTTTGTAGAGGATTTGGCACCATATTCTCAGGAAAAGTTGATAGAATATACAATTTTGGACAAGAGGTATAGGCAGGGGAAACATGTCCTTTGGCATACTAGGTTGAAAGGACAACTTCTAAGCAAAGCTAAACGGTACACCGAAGAAAAGGTGGAGGAAAATTGTCCAAAATTGGATCATTATTTTTTTTCATCACTCTTGATGATTTCAAAGTGGAAAAAGTGGAGGAATCAGATCACATGACCATTTTTACCATCGAGACCCAGTTTGGAAAAATGGGGTCTGAAACATTTCATAACATTTATTATATGCATTATATAAACATGATGTTCATTATAAAGAGAGGTTGTTTTTCTCTCTTTTCTCCTTAAAGGGTTCCCAGGGTCATATCTTGTGTAAAATGTTGTGTGAGGTTTTATTTCATTGTTCTCTATTTTTTGCATAAATTTGCAGACATACACTACTAACAATAATCTACAAATATATAAACCTAAAGAGAAGTAAAATTGTAATAGTGTAGGATTTCATATTTTAAATATAATTTTATCAAATTTGTTGGGACGAACTGTCTAATATAATATCCACAACAATTAATAGGTCATAGAATCATTCATTTGGAATCATAGAAATGGAATATTAGGAAATTAAAACAACAATTTAATGATCTTCAAATCCCTTACTATTATGGAGTGCATAATGTTCTAGCAGATCTACTCTCAAAGGAAGCTTTACTTTTGGATGTTCGTATTTGTACCTATTCATAATTCTGTTATGGTGTTTTATCATCATTATTTTCCTTTAATCTTTTTAATCTTTCTTTTCCTGTGACAATTTAGTTTTTCTTATTTATGTATGACTGAAGCATATTTTGGATGCTAAGATAAAATGTATGCTAGGAAATCAAGTGAGCTACTATGTAGCCAAGACATTGTACTTTTTTATTTCTATTATAGAAATATCAAAAGTATGTTTTTTTCAAAAAACAAAAAGCCTATTTACAAGCCCCAAGAGTTAGTTGAAGTGGGCTAGAGCTATACCTGAATTTTTTTTATAGTGTTCCTAGTTGTTGATCACAAATTCAATTCCCTTCTATTTCCTTAGGGCGAGGCCTCAATAATCAGGGCATCATTTTACCCAATTTACTATCCACAAAATGTGGGGAAGTACTCTAGGGTTTCTTATGCTTTCATTCCAAAAAAAAAACTATTTACGAGTTAATGATCTCCATGTTAAAGTGGGGGTGAATGTATATGTGCTTAAAAGTCATATGTTGATTTTGTAATAATAATAATAATAATTTAGTTCATTTTTATAAATGTTTTCATCTTGTTAATGTAATATGTATTATAAAAATGATGCTTATCGACATTTAGTAACCATTTAATTTATATAATTATACTAATATATATTATAATTTTAAAAATTGTATCAAATTAACAAATATAAAGTCAATTCAGGTTATCTAGTGTGTTTGGATAAAATGGTTGTTATCTTCCCCACCTAGGTTCAATTCCATGCTAGTGACATAATAGAGAGAAATATTGTTGTAATGGATTCAAGACTAAAAATATTGTTATATTGGCCCTTAGTCTTACCCTCAAGCTAAATATATAACAAGTTGTACATATATTTATGAATATATTTATCCTTTTTAATGCTTTTTATATCATCTAGGATTAATATAATTTACTAAGGTTACTTCTTTTTTCTTAAATGTGTATCATAAATTGCACCTATGTGCTTGAGGTTTTTTTATCTAATGTCATGGCCCCATGTTGTGGCATCTTAAGACCATCGTGGGCATTGTGCGACACTAGTGATATTTTGCTTCAAGTTAAATTACTTTCAACCAGACCATGCCTAATCAATTTTTCATTCAATTTTTATTATATTCACTTGTCGCATCTTAAGACCATTGTGGGCGTTGTGGGAAACCAATGATATTTCGCTTCAAGTTAAATTACTTTCAACCAAACCATACCTAACACCTCAGCACTTAGTCAATTTTTTATTCAAATGTTATTATATTCAATTATGCAGTGGAAATATACTTCATTAAATTCACTTTATTTCATTTACATTCAACTTTAAAAAAGTGTGATAAAGATAACAACAATACAATATCGCAAATGCAACAGGAAACACAATTATGTGATGGGAGGAGGAAACTCCCCAAAGTAGTTTGCCCCAACTTTTATTAAACTTCTTTAAATAATATACAACAATATGTGTGGTTTGACGGTTTGTTCTCATGGGTGAAACTCAAGAGATCGCAGTTCAAATCTCATTAAGTATATGCCTTGCTATGATCCCGGCTCAAGGAGTAGACTCTCCTTTCACGTGAGTCTCAGCTCTTGCTAAATCATAAGATTTGATATATTTGGATTGCAAGCTATTGGATATACTTGTGGTGTTATACTGGTGACCATGAGGATTGATCCTAGGTAAATATACAACAATATTTTATTGGGTAAATATACAACAATATTTTACAAATAAAATGACGTGGTAACTTCCTGGGTCTATCCTTGCACTTCAAACCTACCCAGAAACCCCAAGTTATTCGCACCAACCAACCAATCTTCCCAAGTCATTTGGCTCATTGGGCAAGCTTCACCTTGCTTGTGCCCTCCTTGTTGTTTCCTTCTATTATGTGTGACCTTCCTGGGTTCCCACTATATCGTAGACTCGCCCCTCCTTGTGTGACTTGTACCTACGATGTCTTCTTACTCGGTTGAACTTGTTTCTCTCTTCTTACTTATGCATTCAACCTTATTACTTTTCATGTGCACTGGCACCCCTTCACTCACTGAACTGATCCTTCATCGTTTTGCAGGCACCCCTTCATGAGAGGGCACACCTCTAGGCTAACCTACTCCATGTCACATTGCCCACTCCCTCATCCGTCATGGTCGCTACGTCCTTTCCTTGGTCGCTACTAAATGTCGATGCACCTCATCATGTGATCTCTCCTCGACTCGGTTTCAACTCGGTTTTTCACCACCAAGTGAGCATGGCCCATCATGGGCAGCCATTGGACTTGGTACCAACTTGGGGCCCTAACATCTAACGAGCAATACCAAATTAAAAATCACATTACACCTTCCCAATGACATGACCATGTACATTTATGATATGAATATAATTTATAGAAGGAAATTTTTTAAATATATAATAAGTTGTACATAGATTTATGAATGTATTTATCCCTTTCGATGTGCTTTATATTTTAGAAGATGAATATAATTTATTAAGTTTATCTTTTTTAAATATGTATCATAAATTGCATTTAGATTCTTACTGTTGTGGTATTTAATGAGAAAATTACAAGTTTGCTTGATGATGATGACAACTACTACGACGATGAAGAAAGAGATTAATTGAGATTTTTAATATTGTATTCTTATGATCGAAGAAGAAGAAAAGAAGTGTTCCTAGATCACTATAATTTTGTTGACTGAACAAGTCAAGAAGGTTGGTAGTGTGGTAAATTTTTTGGAAATAGGAACTGATGTGAGAAAAAGCAGGTCAATCCAAGGTAAAGTGATTTTTATATGTTAGCATCGGTTTCTTGGCATTGTCTTTTCAACTATGAGATTGTTGGAAGTGTAGAAATTATATAACTGATATTTTATACATCTGAGATTCTCCTGATCACACACTATTTGACTTCATGCACAATATAGAATCTCTTCTACCCTTGATCATTACTTGCGGAAATAAAATCAATTGCATGCACACATTAAAACCATAAAAATTCACACATATGAACACAGTAATTTATGGGAAAGCTTAAAGCTGAAAACCCCCAACTATATGTATATTATATGTCATAGATATCATGTAAAAATCATCATACAAATCTCCTCACAAGCTCCCAATACAATCTCCAATTGGTACACACTTATCAGGTTCGATCTAGCAAATCCCATGCACCGATCTCTGCCACCTACTAGCCTGCCTCTACTGCGCAATCACTGCTGAATAATGGATCTGAATGAACTCAAATTGGTCTAGCCTTGCTCATGCAATCCTCATTGGCATATCCAACCACTGTGTGTTGCAATTCATGCAACACTATAGTCACAACTGATAGTCACATTGCTCTTTCACTTACCTCTTCACTGGTCTCCACTAAAACTGTTTATGCACTGTAGTTAACTAATGTATTCTTTAGTTGATTAATGAGTTAATAATTAGTGAATTAATTAATAATTAATTCACACCACTCTCACTAGTGTATCAATCAGTTAGAATAGATACAACTAGCTCAACTATGTTTAACTGAGTTAAACTGAACACAACTCCACCAACTACCTCAATCAACTCCACCAAACTCTGTCACATGAGTTCTAACTGAAGTCTCCATGTAATAGCTCCAGTAAACCCTTAGGAATAGCGTAATTCCTTCTGTCAGCTCCTGTGCCACATCTGTGCACTTAATTGAAGTGCTCCAAGAGAATAAGATACTGTTTAGAGTCCAAATATTATTAAGAGCTAATAATATTCGACATATCTATTTTTAGACTGGCAATCTAAAAATAGATTCCACCCAATATGTCTAAAAATAGAAGTCCATATATTTTTTAAACTTTACCAACCATCCACAAATAGCATCCCACAACTCATAAAATATGATCGACATGTCTAAAATAATATAGTCTAAAAAAAATAGACTTGCGCTAAAAAATAGTCAGCCAAGGGGCCCAATTTAGTGAAGGCGACTCTTTCACTAAGATCGCCAACTTGTTGCAACTCACTTTCAACAAGATAGGGATTATCTCGCACCCACCCCTATCCTACCCCTGTGGTATTTGAATTTTCTCTTGGTGAGCGCCTTCGTCAAGATATCAGCATCCTGATCCTCCGTAGGAATGTATGAAAGTAACATGATCTTCCACTGCACACAATCTCTGATATGATGATACCAGATGTCAATGTGTTTAGATCTATCATGAAATACTGGATTAACCGAGAGTTTGATGCAAATTTGATTATCACAATATATCACAGTAGGATCTAAGTGTGAATCGAACAACCCGACTAGGATCTTCCTCATCCATATAGCCTCGCATGCAGCCAAACTCGCTGCCATGTACTCGGCCTCGACTGAATTAAGTGCCACGGACCTCTGCTTCCTACTGTATCAATAAAATGTTGTCAACCCAATACTAAAAATCCCTCTAGATGTGCTCTTTCTGTCTGTTGGGCTCCCTGCCCAATCTGCATCCGTGAAGCCACAGAGCTTCACCTCATCTGACTACCTGTACCATAATCCATATCCCGATGTCCCTCTGAGATATCTCAATACATGCTTTACTACCTTCCAAAAGAGCTTGGTAGGCTTAACCATAGCTTGTGAAATTTGGTTAACAGCGTAGCATATGTCAAGTCGTGTATTGACTAGATACATAAGTGACCCCACCAACTGTCAGTAAATAGTGGCATCCACTACCTCTGCTGATGTAGCATCCTCTTTCCTCCATCCACCAGGAAGAGGAGTGTCGATAGGCTTGCAACCATGCATGTTGAACTTCTCCAGTATCTCCCGAGCATACTTTCCTTGAGACACAAACAATCCATCACTGCGCTGCCAAATTTACAATCCCGGGAAATAATGAAGGAGGCCCAAGTCCATCTCAAACTCCTTTGCAAGATTAGCCTTGCATGAGTTTATCAACAGTTCATCACCTGTCAGAATCAAATCATCTACATAGAGTACAATGATCAACAACTTACCCTCCACCACAATCTGGTATAGGTTCAGATCTGCCTCACTTTTGGAGAATCCAAGTCCGGTGAAATAATTGTATATCCGTGTGTACCAAGCACAAGTTTCTTGTTTCAACCCATACAGCGCTCTTTTGAGCCTGCACACATGCGACTCGCTGCTGAAGATATCAAAACCTTCGGGCTGCTCTATGTACACCTCCTCCTCAATGATTTCATTGAGGAACGCATTCTTCACATCCATATGATTAATGTGCCACCCCATCTGATGGTGAGAGAGCAAGAATCGTTCGTATGGAAGAATACCTTTGGCATGTGCAAAGGTTTCCTCATAATCGATCCTCAATCTATGAGAAGCCTCGTGCAAAAAATCTTGCCTTGTACTTCTCCACACTCAAGCGCGCTGCTTGCTTCAACTGTAGATCCATCTCAAACCTACCATCGATTTCCCTTCCATCCTTGGGACAATCTCCATGCACCTGAGCAATCAAATCATACTCTTCCACCTCATGGCATCTACCCATGCAAGGTCCTCCACAGCTCGAAAGAGGATGGTTCTATCACGATACACTTGCTCATCAGAAAGCCATGTGTATCCAGATATCGCCCAAAGGATTGTCTCTACCGCGTTTGTGATGTAGGTGCTCCTACAACTGGCAGTCTCTTAGTTGGGGTATCAAAATTCACAAATATCCCAACCTCTGCGGTCGGCTCCAGCTTCTTCCTGGCATCCTTCGTCACATGAATGTAAACAGGTGAGCCAAAAATCTTCAAATGAGAAATATCAGGCTTCTTACCATAAAACACCTCCTCGGGTGTACTCATGCCAAGTATTCTGTGAGGACAACGGTTTTGCACATAAACCGCAATATTGCATGCCTTAGCCCACAAGTGTATGGGAAGGCCCTGATCATGCAACATCGCCCGTGCATCACCCAAGATCGTTCTGTTCTTTCGCTCAGCGACCCCATTCTGTTGTGGGTTTTGAGGCGCTATGAGCTCTCTTTGAATTCCTTAGGCACCGCAAAAGTCCTTGAATTCGCCAGAGATGAATTCACCACCATTGTTGCTCCTAAGAGCCTTCACCTGCTTCCCCAAATCTTTCTTCACAAGTGCCTTAAACTCATAGAACTTTGAGAATGTCTCACTCTTCTTCTGCATGAAGAAGATCCAGCACTTACGAGAAAAATCATCAACAAAGATCACATAATACCTGTGCTTTGTTGTCGAAGCTACTAAGAAAGGTCCACACACGTCTGTGTGAATTCTCTCAAGGATCGTCATGGCGTGACTATCCTTCTCGTGAAAGATGGCTTTCACAAATTTTCCCAAAGTACATCCCTTGCACTAATCTGACTGCGCAAGTGTATCTTTGGGAAGCCCGGTAGAAATCTGCTGCAAAATTTTCAAAGCACCATGGTGAAGATGGCCCAATCTCCTATGCCATAGCTCGCCCTCATCCCAGCTCACTAATTCTTCATAAGTCGTCATTGCAGCAAGAAGCTTATCGACCTACAATTGATAAAGGTTCTTAACTTGGAACTCTATCCTCCGTTTCACTCAGCTTGCCTTTACTTCTCATGTGTGAAAAGCCTTTCCCTCGCTAAAGACAACATCATATCCCTTGTCTTCTAACATCGCCACAGAGATAAGATTCTTCTTCAATCCCGGAACATGCATCACTTCCTTCAATACGAAGGGTTTACCAGACTCCCTCTCAAAGGAAATGGTACCGATACCGGTCGCACTGTATCTACCATCATCGCCCATCTCGATGTGCACTCCAAGATCTTTCTCATCCAGATCTGAAAACAGATCTCGATCTCCAGTCATGTGAAAAGACGCACCATTGTCCAAGAACCATACTGATCCCATCACACTTGAGACCAAGCATGCGATCAGTGAAAAATCCAGCTCAAACTGCGAGGCTAAGGCTTCTCCAACTGCAGATCCAACAGCCTTCTTATTTTTCTTCTTCTGCGGACAATTTGTGGCATAATGTCAGTGCTGGTGATAGTGAAAGCACTTCACCTCGGATATGTCCTCGGCTTTGGGCTCGGTGACCGGATTGAGAAACATTCTTCTTGCTCTTCCCCTTCCTTGCTTTGGCAGCCAAAGCACAATTTTCTTCATCTGCACTCTTCGATGAAGATCCGTCCCTGGTACTCCGCCTTATCTCTTCTTGCACAAGATCCGACCAAAGTCGCTCCCATCCTGGCAATTCCTCCCGACCATTGACAGAGTCCTGATAGGAATGCCAACTCTTGGGAAGCCCAAGGAGAGCCAAACTCACCAAGTCCTTGTCATCTACAGTAACCCCCACACTTCCTAGCTCATCCCTGCACTGGACAAACTTCGTGAGGTACTTGGGTATACTATCGCCTTTCTCCATTTTTATGTTCCTGGGCCCTATTCTGAACGCTGTCTCGGTTTCTCTTGCTTTGGAACAAATCTGTCAAAGCTTTCCACATCAAGAATGGAGAAGATTTACCATGCAGGCTGGATACTATGTGATCCTTCACACCTTAAATGACCCTTCGATATTTTTCTTCGTCTTCTCTTTTGCCATGCGTCAAGTACGGCAGCATCACTAGAAGTAGGCTTTGGAATTTCTGCATCTATGAACTCCTTCAACCCATTGTCATCCAGCACCGCCTCCATCCTGTCCTTCCATGTAATATAATTCGAGCTGCCCTCAAGGGCATACTCCAATCGCAATCCGTTGAAAGACATCTCAACTTCGACACCAAGAAAACACTGTTGCAAATTCGAATTCCACCAGCACAAAACTCAACCGCTTCAATGTTTTGCAATTGCTCCAATGATCAATATCGCTCTGATACCATGTAGAAATTTGAATAACTGATATATTATTCACCGAGATTTTCCTGATCACACACTATTTTAACTTCATGCACAATACAAAATCTCTTCTACCATTGATCATTAATTGCGGAAATAAAAAGAATCGCATGCGCACATTAAAACCATAAACAATCACACATATGAACACAGTATTTTATGGGAAAGCTTAAAGCTGAAAACCCCCAAATATCTGTATATTATATGTCATAGAGATCATGTAACAATCATTATACAAAGCTCCTCACAAAGCTCTCAGTACAATCTCCAATTTCTACACACTAATCAAGCCCGATCTAGCAAATCACATGCTCCAATCTCTGCCACCTGATAGCCTGCCTCTACTACGCAATCACTGCTAAAGAATAGCTCTGAATGAACTCAAATTGGTCTAGCCTTTCTCACGCAATCCTCATTGGCATCTCCAATCACTGGTTGTTTCAAATCATGCAACAGTATAGTCACAACTGATAGTCACACTGCTCTTTCACCTACCTCTTCACTGGTCTCCACTGAAACTGTCCATGCACTGTAGTTAACTGATGTATTCTTTAGTTGATTAATGAGTTAATAACTAGTGAATTAATTAATAATTAATTCACACCACTCTCACTAGTGTATCAATCAGTTAGACTAGATACAACTAGCTCAACTATGTTTAACTAAGTTAAACTGAACACAACTCCACCAACTACCTCAATAACTCCACCAAACTCTGTCACATGAGTTCTAACTGAAGTCTCCATGCAATAGCTCCACCTAACCCTCAGGAATAGCGTAATTCCTTCTGTCATCTCCTGTGCCACATCTGTGCACTTAACTGAAGTGCTCCAAGAGAATAAGATAATGTTTAGAGTCCAAATATTATTAAGAGCTAATAATATTCGACATATCTATTTTTAGACTGGCAATCTAAAAATAGATTCCGCTCAATGTGTCTAAAAATAGAAGTCCATCTATTTTTCCAACTTGACCAACAATCCACAAATAGCATCCTGCAACTCATAGAATATGATCGACATGTCTAAAAATAGACTTTGCGCCAAAAATAGCCTGCAGGCCCAATTTCATGAATAATACCTTTCACTATCATCATCTGTTGCACCCAACAAAGGCGAGCTCATCATCAATTTGAATAAGAAAGGAACTCAAGTACAAAAAACGAAAAACAGGGAACTCATAGTCCCATAGACTATTTTTACTGATAGTCCCATAGACTATTTTTAGTGTGAGACGTTAAAATTTCATTTCATAGATTGTTTCAACCTAGGGTGTCTTGGGATAGACCAACACCCAATTTCACTCCAAAGCTCATGGGAATTAGTTATTATCTTTGCAATGTTCAAATGCTTTTAGCACTAATCCGTATAAAGTAGATAATTTAGGTTAATAATTCCTTATAATATCTTTAGCTAATTTCTCTCTAACAGATCATTCCACAATTTGACCTTAAATTTAGAAATTAATAATATTTTTAATAATATATTTATTCTCCAAAATGATATCTTTCTTTAATCCCAATATGTAAATATTAATATTTTAAAAATTGATTAAAGAGCAATATTTAAAGATATTGAATTTATTTGCGAAGCGTTTGTCCGATAGGTAGACTGTCACCAGAGCCAGGAATGCTTGACGGAGGACTTAACACACATGGGATCTGGGAATATGATGAGAATATGTTTAATTCTTAGTTGAAGCATCGCATAGGATATTTGGAATATAATGGGGATATCTTCAATGTTACTGTTATGCAATTGACCTGAGTTACTGTAGGTTGGATTTCGGAATATTTTTGTGAGAATATGATGAGGATATCTTTAATGTTACCGTTATGTAATTTAGCTGCTTATTGTTTAACGGATTTCAAAATATTTCTGAAATAACGATGTATTTTCAAATTTTATTTAATTCCCTTCTTCGTTACTGTTATGCAATTGACCTTTCATATGAGATTTACTGTGGGTTGGATTTCAGAATTTTTTTGTGAGAATATGATGAGGATATCTTTAATGTTACTGTTATGTAATTTACCTGGTTATTGTTTATCGGATTTCAAAATATTTCTGAAATAACGATGTATTTTCAAATGTTATTTAATTCCCTTCTTCGTTATCAGTTCCAAAATAGAATTACACATAGAGTTCAGAGACCAAAGATTTTCAGCATGGCAACGGTAAATTGCAGTAAGTATATGTCAAACTATGTTTCTGTTTTTTTTTTTTGCTGAGTTCTAGTTTAGTAGTTAGTACAGAGTGATATGAGATATGATGCAAATAACTTGGATTTTCAAATCTGGGTAGTTATTAACTATAAAAAAAAAATAGGAAAATTATATTAAAATTTTAATTTTATAGGTTTATTTGTTTTGAATTACTGAGTGTAGTTCATTATCAGAAGAATAATGAATTACTCTGGGTCACTAGTGATTATAAAATTTTGATGTGATTTTTCCGAAAAAATTTATTGTTTGATAATTATGAATAATAATAAAAAATTTCTAAAAATTACATCAGAATTTTATAAGACTTACTTATTTAGAATTACTGAGTATAACTCATCACCCAAAAAAATGATGAGCTACATTCTCGAAATAAAATTCTGATGTGATTTTCCTGAAAAAATTTGTTGTTTAATAGCTATCATATCAATTCACTCTCAAATCTTAATAGTGGTTAAGCCTTTGTTAATGGAGCAGTATTTGGATCTATCAGGTTTGGTTTCCGAAGACACCCTGGTTTAACTGAATTGTAATCTTTTTGAACAGACGACTTCACCGCATTTCTGTCAACCGCAGTAGAAGCCGCAAAATTGGCGGGGCAGGTGACAAAAATATATATAAACACTTCACACTGTGTTTGAATATATACACATGTATTTATATTTATAATGAATATCATGTTTATATAATGCAGATGATCTCCAAAAACTTCCACCTTCAAGATAAAGTCGTGGAGAGCAAAGGACAGGTAACGCTTTTAGTTATTTTATATTTCCACCTTCAAAATAAAGTCGTGGAGCGCAAAGGACAGGGCTCGGGCCCAAATCTATTAAATCATCAAACATTTGTGTTGCTTTTGAACTTGAACTTTCATTTCAAATACAATTCCGAAGTTCTTGCTCTTATTTGCATTGTAGAAATAGTGGAACGTGCCTCATCCTCCATTGAAGTGCTGCTCACACCATCCTCTATATAAAGTCATAGTTTCAAATCAATTTCATCTGTGGTTAGAAAATGATTTTGTATTACATTATTATTCTACCTCATAGGTTTATGCTAAATCCTTTTTACATTTTAAAAAAAAAAATGCTAAACTTAAATAAAAGTATCCATTTTATGAGATTTGGGGTTAGCATAGATTCATGTTGATTATATATAAATTATCACTGAGCATGGAAAATAATTTATTGTTTTAAATCCTTTTTACATTTAAAAAAAATTAGAATGTTAAACTTAAATAAATGTATCCATTTTATGAGACTTGGGGTTAACATATATTTATGTTGATTATATATAAATTATCATTGAACATGGAAAATAATTTAATGATTAAAATATATATATATATATATATATATATATATATATATATATATATATAATTGAAATTAAAATATTTTATTCAACATGATCATTGAGATATTTTATTTATTTATCAGTTTTTTTGTTATTGATATATTTGTTATTTACCACCTTGAGATATTCATATAATAAAATCATATTCTCTCTTTTTTTTAATATATGTATGGTTTTTTTGTTATATGTATATGTGTGTGTGTGTTTGCAACTTACGTTATTGTTATTAATATTTTTTTAAATGTGACATATAATAAATTATATATCATTTTAATTGGAAAGTGAACATATAAGAAAATTTTCAATTTCAATAATGTTATATAAAATTATATTATTTAATATCAATATTTATTTATGTGTACTATTAAAATAATTTTTTTATTAATATCAATATTATTATTACATATATGTCAATTTCATATTTAGTGGTGAAGAATTAAACATAGAATAAGAACTTTCTAACTTTTAAATACTTTACTTTTTTATATAAATTTTATAAAAGTAAAGTGGAAAATAATTTTTTATTTATTTATGATCAACATTAAATTTATAAAAAAAATAAAAATGTTCATATAAGTATTATTTAATTATGAAGTATTTGTATGTCATCTTTATCGCAGAGAACTGTTGCATGTGTTGTCTTCGGGTTTTTCGTTGGAAGCCGTTAGTCATTAACGATGGTTATTCTGAAAGATTATGTGGATTTAGATCCAGAACCCGAAGACATTTTTTTAGTTTGGGGCTTAGAGCCCATCTTAGTTAATCTGGAGAAGGAAAAAATGCCAACTACGTCTCCACCTTGAAAAAGAAGTGGTGTGGGAGTGGATTGGAACATCATATGTGTTTTGTGTTGTTGGAAGAGGCAAATTCTTTGCCACCAAAGGCGGGTTCTTGGTTGCCTACTACTGGTTTACTGGATGGCAAGGTTAATGTGGTGCCTCTGGCAGGTCAAACAGAAGAGTTTTCGGTGGATAAATTGGTAATTCCAAAAACCCCTCTTGTTGCTCATGTCTCTGGTTTTTTATCTAGGGGTTTAGAGGATATTGTTATGTACAATGGTATAGGTAGAGACAAGGGTCTCGAAAAAAAAAATTGTGGAGGTTTTGTAGTCAAAAGAGCCTGGCTCGGGAAAAAAATTGAACCGCACTCACCCATGCAAAATTCCAGTGGCTCTAAGGGCACTCGAGTTTCTGAAAACTTTCCCTGTAGCAAAACAAGAAGAGAGGCTTGGGGTGTCTTCCTTCAAAGGGTTCTCGACTTTACAAGATGTAGAGGCTCAAAATATTTTAGCAGAGTCAGGAAGGGAAGGAGTTGGTTTCCCTTCTGCCTCATCGCAGGGGTTAGAGTATGCAGGTTTTTTGGGGTCTGACCATCTGGGGTCAGGGGAGAGGTTTTAGCATATCAACTCTGATTTTGGGGAGATTGCAAAAGAATCGGGTGCAAGAAGAGTTTATAGGGAAAAATCATGTGGTTGAAACCAATGAAGGTGAGGGGAACCCGAAAGCCATGCATTCTGAGAATGGCCAATCCTCTGGCTCAAAGAGGAATAAGGTAAAATTGATTCAAAAAAACTTGAAAGAGCTAATTTGATCCTCGATGTAGACATTCAGAGGATGAGGAAATGGAGGCCTTGGAACGCATTATGGTGGGAATGACTAAAGGCATGTAGTATTCTGCTAAATTCCTTAAGAAATGGATCGAAAATACTTGGGGAGAAGGCCCAGATACTCAGACTAAAGTTATTGTTTTGACCAAAGGTTGGTTTATGGTTCGGTTCACAAGTGAGGAAGCAGTGGATTGGGTTTTGGAAAATCACCGATTATGTTCAAAAGATGGACCCCTCTGTTTGATGCACAAAGAGAGAGAATTGAATAAATCTCGATGTGGGTGCACCTCCCGGCTTTGGCTTCTTAGCTCTTGTCAGTAGATGTATTCAGAACTATAGAAAATAAATTGGGAACATTTTTGGAAGTTGATATTTCTTTCCAACTAATGAAGGAAAGGAAGGTTCCTCGAATTTTAGCTAGACTGGATCCAAGGGAGGGTTTGGCGGACATTATGTAGATCCAGTTTCATGTGTACACTTTTTATCAAGTTATTGATTATGAACAACTACCATTTAGGTGTCATCGATGCCATCGGCATGGTCACCTTGCTTGGGACTACCCTCTGGGTTTCATAAGGAGGATAAAAAAAGGAGAGAAGAGGCCAATAGCGGTCGGGCTCGGGAAGAAGTCAAAATGGTGGACCAGTTGGTGGATGAAGGGCATCAACAGGTAGAGATTCCAGTTCAGATGGAGATTTAGATGGATGTCCAAAATGAAGGCCCTGAAGTATCAGTTCAGATGGATGCTCATATTGTTTCAACAAGTAGCAATGGGAATTACAATGAACCAATGCTTGAACTTGCTTGAGAAGAACAGGAAGAGGTGGAGCTTATGGGTCGCGCACCTCAAGCTATGGGTACTTTCCCTTTATCACCTTCATCTCATTCTATTCAGTTAAATTTGAAGTTGGATGATATGATTAGGCTTGGTCCCTCCAAGATTTTTTTGTGGATTTTCCTCTTAATTGTAATGTATCTTTAGCTTTAGAAAATTTAATTACCTCAATCCCTGAACAATCCCTTTCGATCCTACCCCATGCTAGTATGTCTCGGCCTTTCCCTTTTGTGCTGGCCTCTGAGAAGCCTAATTATAACCTCTGACCCATAGAGAAGAGAGAGTTAACTGTTGATAATGTGGGAGGTCTCAGGATCATTCAGGATTTCTCTATGCCTCCAAAGACTAGGGTTCGTAAATCAAATTTCTCAAAAGCCAAATTAAGAGCTAAACTAGACATAGATGATGGGAAGCAACTATCACTAAAAGGGGTGCTTAGAACAACACAGGCCCTGGTGGAGGTGTCAAAATGAATGTTATGACATTTAATAGTAAGGGTTTAGCTAGCACCCAAAAGAAGTTGACTTTAAAAAATATTTTCTATTTATTGATATAGATGTCATTATGCTCCAAGAAACTCTTGGTATTGGAGACTCTGGGACATTTTTTTTTTAATTTTTGATACCTAGTTGGTATTTTGTATTTTTTGATGCAAAATTAGTATTTGGAGGGTTAGCGATGGGCTTAAGGGACAATAAGATTAAGCTTCTAAATTCATGGGGTTCGGATTTGGTTATTGGGGCCGAAGTTTACTCATATGAACTCTGTATAAATATTACCCTTCTTAATGTGTATGGTCCTTTCCATGAGAGAGTCGTATTTTGGAATAACTTATTTTCCAAAACTTTGTTGAATAACCCAAATTTGGTATTGGGAGTAGGTCTAAACTTTTCACTTGGCTTGTTGGATTCTTGGGGTCCTTTGGCTCATTTTGATCCTTTGGCCGATTTATTTCTCAATATAATCAGAATGGGTTGTCTCATAGATGTCGCTATAAAATTCAATATGACATAGAGGAATCAAAGAGTGGGTGAGGCAAGGATGGAAAATATTTTGGATAGATTCCTAATAAATGAGGACCTTGCAGCCCAAATCCCTTTCTTTATGAAATTGATCAGTATTGGGGGGAATCTAATCATTTTCTGATCTTTATGGAATCAAAAGGGGTCGGCAGGAAGCCACACTCACCCTTTAAATTCAACTCCTATTGGCTCATAGATTCGTCCTTTAATACCTTAGTAAAATAGATGTGGAGGCCTCAAGGCAGATCCCAAGGGTTATCACTAGCCCAGTATTTTATGGAAAACTTAAAAAGATTGAAACAAACAATGATGTTATGGGAAAAGGAAAAGAAGCAAAGGGATGAAGTCCTTTTAAATCATATAGAAACAGAACTGGAAGCTATGGAAAGTCTGTAGGGGGATGGATATGATTCTTTGGAAAAAAAGGAGAAGATAATTTCAATGGAAGTGGAAAGGAGAAAATGTTTAAAGGACTTTGAAGATCAATGGAGGCTAAAGAGTAGCACTATACAGCTGGAGGAGGGCAATGAAAAATAAAAAAAATTCAAAAGTATGCAAAGGGCAGCAAAAATTCGAATACAATTTGGGAAATTAAAAGGGAAGATGGTGGAGTGGCAAAATGTTTTGAAGAATTGACATATCTAGGATACTCACACTTTAAATCTTTGTTTAAGGCTCCGGTGGAAGCATCTATTGTTGAAGGGGCATAGTTCTCCTCAACATATCCCTAGCTTTAAACAATGTTGGCCCACAGCTGTTGAAGTGATCATGTATATTGTGTTTATCCCTTTCATTGTGTTCTCTAACCCTAATGATTGCATCTTGAGCTTTCCTCAACTACTTCCTTAGTCTATTGAAATTTATTTTTTCCTCATCCATCTCAGTATCTTTCTTCTCTTGTATTCACTTATACTTCAGTAGGCTTTCTTTCTGTAGCTCCAATTTCCTGGCGAAAGATCTGGCTTTCTTTCATCAACTTTTGATGCCTTTTCCAAAACATTCTTCTTCAACTCCCTATTATCGTGTTGAAGTTGAGAAATTACTAAATGAGTCTTTTTCAATTGTTCCTGCAATTCCATAATCTCTTTATCCTTGTCGTTTAAATTAATGTTTCATGAAATAGTGTATTGAAATTCAGTAGGTTGTTTAGGTATTTTCTCCATGGATAACCTTTTTGAAGAATCTCTTGTGTGTGGTTCCTTGGGAACCTCCGCCACCTCAGGAGAGAAATATTTTTTTTTTTCCTTTTTTCATGTTAGATTGGTCAATTGAAGTTTGTGGCCTTTTGACTGAGCTTTATACTATTGTTTGAACACCCTTTTCCATTGACGAGGGTGTATTTTTTTTTTCCAATGACTATCTGAAAGTTCAGTTGTCAACTTGGATGAATCGAAGAATGCTTTCCACGATTGATTTTTCTTCCTCGTCTATTCCACCACAAACAATTTGATCAAGGATAAATGAAAGAGACTAGGATTCACTTGTCTCTTCTTACCCTAAACCTTATCTGTCATCTTATTAGTGCTCCTAAACAAGTAAAAAGGTAGATTTAAAGGGCTTTTACCTGTAAAATGCATCAACAGCCTGAAGTGGTACTGATAAACCCTCTCAAATCTACCTTCGCAAGTGAAATATCTTTGAATCACATTGAGTAATTTTCTGTAAGGTTCAAGAAGATTTTCTCTTGGCACAATAGCCCCATATTATTTGTTTTTATATTTTTTCTTCAGAAAATATTTGTAATTGACCATATCTAATGGCATGCCCTTAAACCATTGTTCTCTATGCAAATTGATCTTTGTATCAGCTGAAATACTAACCTACGAAAGTGGAAGTAACCCAACTCTCCAAACTTGGCTTCCACATCAATGAAGTTTAAGGAAAATTATTTGGTAACCTGAACATTGTAAACATGTATCTTTTCACAAAACTTAATGCAACCAATTTGCTCAAATACAACCATAATAGTTGGATTTGAATTCACCAAGGTAAGATTCTAAGGCTCAAATCTGGTTATATGTCACCCCCTCTGTACCTTTTCTTCCTGTATGGTGTATTCATGACTCACAATGAAAAACTTCTAGGGTTTCAAAATTAAATGACATCGTTCAACAACTTAGTGCAGCAAGAATGCAACAACAGTGTAATTAGGGTTTAAATGATGATTTTTGGAAATATTTTGAATGGAAAACCTCTGTGTTTTAAATCAAAAACTACAAGAATCCAAGTCATTGGCCAAAATGCAGCAATTTTTGTTTCTATACGCAACAAATTTACCAAAATATAGACACAGCAAGGAAGTCACGATGAGTTAAAGGTTATGAGGGTTGTAAGTTCCTCTGGCTGATATCCTTGGTTTTTAAAGATGAATTAGACTGCATACTCTTGAATTTCTATGACCTTGGGTCCAGGTTAGAGTCTTAAATCATTGATGCTACCAAACCAAGAATATCAACAATAAACTACTTTACACAACAGAAAATATAAAGCAGTAAATCACATATGTACAATATAGATTGTTTTAAACAGAATTTTACAATAGTGTACAATCCCCAAACTTCATTATATTAAACCAAATATGAATAATACAATAGTATATGGTATAAAGGATACAATGAAAAAATTCGTTGCAGCTTCTTTGTCATCTCTTTTCCTGCCAGTCCATCGCACCCATATTGCTCACTTATAGTGTCGCTTAGTCCATCAAGGCCACTGCACATAGAGACTCCAAGGGGGCTGCCCCTAACACTGTTGCACATTCTTTTGTAGAGTGTACTTGGGCTAATACAATTTTCTCTCTAGGCTGGCCAATACCCGAGCTCTAATATGTCAAGCTAGCAACCATTTTCATCCATCAAAGTGTTGCAATTTAGCACCTTTCTTCACCCAACCTTCATTTGCTCTTCATTCTTCAATATATCTCATCTAGGGCTACTTTGGGTAGCTAACACACTACCCTCTAGCATAATTATCGCACCCAATATCGTCACTATGGGATATGCTCCTAATTGAAGTCATCCCGACACCCAAATCAACTCCAATACATGGCTTCCACAGGCTTCTACACAACAGATCCAAAATTGGTCATCAACTCAACCCAATACACCTCCAATTGTTGTTTTCTCTCCTTGCTGCAATGTTTAATTTTTCACCCCTGGTTAGGGCACACCACCCTACCCTTAACCTTTACATAACTCGGCAATCTAGCCTCCAATTGGTTGCATTCCACCTTAGGGAGAGTCCTGCTTCCTTATAGAGTTCATATCCACCCTGAATGCATCTCCTACAGGCTCCACTTGTTGGCTATGGGATCTAGCCTAGACCAACATTGGACTGCGGTTGTTTTCCAACACAAACTAGTCCGTAATATTCCTTTAAATAGCAACAATCCTTTCCCCCTTGTTGTGACCTTCCTGCCCTGGAATCCAAACCCAAAAAAATTCTTAACTCAAGCTCAAACAACCCTCAAAATTCCACATTTTCAGATACAGTACTATGACCCCATCACATAATAAACCCACACTAATCTTTAGGCTCCTCCACATTATCTTGTGCTCCTTTTTTGCATCTTCTTCTCCACAAAATTTCATAGGTACTCTTGGATGTATTGCCACACAAAATGGATGCTAAAATTAGGATCAAACACCTCTTATTTATAGCCTTTAATCCACCATGAATTTACTTGGAGAGACACATCTATTGGCACCCTTTTACACCAAGCCTACATGACTTGGTAACCAATAATTACCTTGTCAACTTCAAAAATTCATTTCTCTCTAACGGCAACTCAGATTCGACGATTATTAATGTGTTGGAATCGTATCGTCAAGCACTATCATCCTCATCCATCACATGTTGTATATTAATCACGATTTTGGCCCAAAGCAAGATGGGTGAAAAACCCCTCACTTGGGTTCGAAGCCCACAAGCTACCCTTATGGTGCTTTTCCCTCCAAAACCTAAACCCTAGGGCTTGGATTACCTCCCAAGATACACATATAAACACTCCCTCTTAGCGAGGGAGGTACCTCCATAACTAGGAATTACTTTGTCATCATCATCACTTCTCGCAACACTTCCCAACTCATGGCGCTCACAATCGCAACAATCCTTGTATAGTGAACTATGCCCTTCTCAGAAGTTTTGTTGTCACTGGAAGCCTCCTACTTCATTTAATTCTCCTATATTGCTTTCCAATTTCTCCATTATTCCGTCTTTCCATATGTGGAAGCACCCTTTCTCCCCATTGATAAAGCACTCTTCTTAGGCTACAATGTCTCCCTCTGAATATGCAAAATCCCTCTAGAAATTGACTCCCTTTGAGCCTCTGGAACCTAGACCTTCTCTGAAAATTGTACCTTATTCTTGGGAACCTGTACCTTCTCCTCTTAAGCCTACACTTGTGCATGCACCTACTCCTGTTTCTCTGGAACCTATATCTACCCCTGCATCTTCCCATGATCCTTAGGCTTGTCTATCTACCTGTAGAGACCATGATCCCTAACTCTAAGCATAATACCATCAGACTTAGAGCCTCTAGGCCTGAGTTTTGTCTTCCTATCCTCTAAAAATACCTCAAACCCCTTCCTCTCCATCATCGAGATGAATATCACACTATATCTGAGTCTTGGTACAAACAGTACATCCTGGACCCACATTATACATCATGTCTCCACCTAAATGTAACCACATTCGATCCTCGGATATCCAACTGACTCTTGTCACCCAACACCATGTGCAACTTTGAGTTCCATTCAGCTAGAGTCTCAAAAAACTCTCGTGATCCTGTCATGTGCTTTCTTGCACCACTATCCATGTACCATCCATCCTCTCAAATACTACCCTATGAGAAATGATAAATCATAGAAAAATCCTCTTCTTCCAATCTCCTAGCGAGATAATCCATCTCTTCTGAAGAGGCGATATTCTTTGCTTTTTTCTTCCCTTTGTCGTCATCTCCTTTATTTGGATATATCGATGAAAAATGACCCATCTCACCAAATTTGAAACACTTAATTTTACTCATGTTCTTATTTGGCTTACCCTTCATTCTCATTGCAATTGCCACTTCCTCATCTGCCTTACTGGATGGATGGAGATCCTCATCATGCAACTCTTCCTAAATGAAGTCGTCCCATATTCTATTCCAGTCTGGCAGCTTCTTCCTAGAAACAATTCCTTTGATGAAGGGCTTCCATTCCTCGGTGAACCCTTTCAAGGAAATCCTTACCATCTCTCCATATGAAAATTTTACCTCGATGGAAGCAATCTCATCCCGAACCTGAGAAAAATTCATCCTATATAAAGTCATTCCTTCACCCTTTATCATCTTGGTGGACTTCAAATTATCCTCCAATACCCATACCTAGTTCTCTTTATTATTTTGGAACAAATTCTGAAGATCCATACACATCTCATGTCCATTGTTCTCCCCATACAAATGAGGCATCAAGGAATCCTTCACACCATCAAGGATGATCAACCTCGCTTTTATATCCAAATTTTCCCATATTTCCAGCTCCTTAGGGTCGGTTTCCTACTTGATCTCTTTCTCGGAAAAATCCCAAATCATGTTGACCTGCAAGACCAACTTGATCCTTTCCTTCCAAGGAGTGTAGTTGGACAACCCTTCCAACCTATCCTCATACCGGAGACATGCATGCAACTTCGACATTGTAGTGACTCCTTCACTCATAATGTGACCAATTCCATTTCACGTTGTACTTTGTTGTGCAAACTCTGATTTACTAGCTTCCAAAGTAGCTCAAACGCGCTCTAATACCACGTTGAATTCTATGACCATGGGTCTATGTTAGAGTCTTAAATCACTAACACTACCAAACCAATAATCTCAACCATAAATACTTTGTACAACGAAAAATATAAAAAAGTAAATCACATATGCACAATATACATAGTTTTAAACAAAATTGTATAATAATTTATAATCCCAAATCTTGGTTATATTAAAACAAATCAGAATAATACAACAATATATGGTATACACGATACAATTACAAACTTTGTTGCAACTTATTTTTCATATCTTTTCCTATCGGTCTATCGCACCTGTACTTCTCACTAGTAGTGCCTTATTCCATCAAGGCCACTACACATAGAGACTCCAGGAGGGTTTCCCCCTAATATTGTTACACGCCCTTCAATAGTGTACTTGGGCTGATCCAATTTGCTCTCTAGGATGGCCAATACCCGAGCTCCAATCTTCCAAGATAGAAATCACTTTCATCCATCAAAGTGTTTCACTTTGACACCTTTCTTCACCCAACCTTCAGTTTATCTTCGTCCTTCAAGATAGCTCATTTAGGGCTACTTTGGGTAGCCAACATGCTTCCCTCCAACATACCTATGGCACCCAATCTCGTCACTGCAGAATCTTCTCCTAATTGAAGTCTTCCCGACATCCAACTCCAATACATGGCTTCCACAGGCTGCTACACAAGTGATCCAAAACCAGTCATAAACTTGACCCAATACACCTCCAAGTGTTGTTGTCTCTCCTTGTTGCAATGTTGAACGTTGCACCCCTAGTTATGGCACACCACTCTGCCCTTAACCTTCACACAACTCAGAAATCTAGCCTCCAATTGGTTTCGGTCCACCTTAGGGAGACTCTTGCTTCCTTATAGGGTTACTGTCCACCCTGAATGCAAATCATATAGGCTCCACTTTCTAGTTATGTCATGTGGCCTAGCCCAGCAATTGATTCTAGTTTCTCTCCTCCACAAACCAGTCCACAATCTGTCCTTAAATAACAACAAGCCTTTCATCCTTTCTGCGGCCTTCCTTCCCTGCAATCCAAACCCAAAACAACCCTTAACTCAAGCCCAAACAACCCTAAAAATTCCATGTTTTCACCTACAGCACTGCGACCCAATCGTAGAATATACCCGCGTCGATCTTCAGGCTCCTCCATGTTGTCTTGTGCTATTTTTTGTGGCTTCTTATCCATGAAATATCAGAGGTACTCTTGGATGCATTTCCACAAAAAATGGATGCTAAAATGAGGATAAAACACCTCTTATTTATAGCCTTTAATCTTCCACAAATTTACTTGAAGAGCACATCTATTGGCACCCTTTTACACAAAGCCTACATGACTTGGTAACAAATAATTACCTTGTCAACTTCAAAAATTATTTTCTCTCTAACAACAACTAAGATTCAGACGATTTTCAATGTGTTGGAATCGTATCGCCAATCACTATCATCCTCATCCATCACATGTCATATCTTCATCATGGTTTTGGCCAAAATCATGATGGATGAAAAACCCCTCACTTGGGTTCCAAGTATACAAGCTTAGGCCTTGTGGTGATTTTCCCTCCAAACCCTATACCTTAGGCCTTGGAATATCTTCTAAGCTACAAAAATAAACACATAATACATAAATAATTTCAGAAAAAGGTAAAATTGAAACCTAAGGGTGACTGTGGTGGTGAGAAATCCTTCTATTTGTAGAAGCGCAATGAATCCCCTACAACCAAAATGCAACAACTCTCATTTGATGTTCAGAGCAACTGAGAAGGATGAGAAACCTGCTCGATGGAATTTTGAGAGCTAAAACGTACCTTTTTCTTATTCCACGTGGTCCAATCCTTCCTTTAATTTCAATTATTACTTTAAAATTTAGAATAAGTATAGTGCAAAGGAGAAGCACAACAACAACTTTTGTTGATAAGGATATGATGCAATATTTGATTTAACATTGTGACCAACTGAAAAGACACCACTTAACTTGACTTAATGATGAAAAAAAAACCCACTATTCTCTTCATTCATGACTTGGAGGACACAATAACCCTAGACTTACTAAACCTAGACCTTTTAAGACATTCACAACTTCCTATTCTAAATGGAAACTAAGGCTTGATCTCTTTGAGATCATAGCAACGCATTACAAATTGAACAGAATAATAAAAGGAGAAAGTTTGACTATAATTACTATAACATGGGTCACTAACATTGGTTCTAATGGGGATGGAATCATCCCTATGAGGTGCCAAAGAATGCGGTAGACTAGTAGCCTGATCCATTGGGATTTATTGACTCTACACTTGACTCATGATTAACCATGATTGAATATGACTTTGACTATATACTTTATTACAAAAAAAAAAGATCATCCTAAAAATTGGCAGCAACTCATTAAAATATTAGGGCCTTCTCTTCATATTTCAAATTCTAGTGACATCTTCCCACACCTGCAATACTAGAAATTTTAATGGAGTGATCAAAACCAACTTATTTTAGGAAAAATAATGCTTGAGAAACCTTCCATATTACATGCCCTCCAGCAAGAAATTCTCCTCTCAAATCCTGCATAAAATATGCATTATTCCCATGGAAAGTTGCAATCTTGAATGGTCCCTTCCAAATATGATCAAATTTACCATGTTTTCCTTTGTCTTCATTCTTATTATCCCACTTCAAAACTAGGTCACCAACCTAAAAATCTTCAGTTTTTGTTCTTCGGTAAAAATATTTTTAATTTTATCCTAGATTTCTTGGGTATTGTTATACACTTCCTCTCTTGTTCTTTGCAATTGAATCATCTAATTTATTCTTCTTTGCAATTATTTTTTCTCTACATCCACTTCATGCAACAAATTCATCACTGGAATTCCCAAGGATGTAGGAAAAATAGCATTTGTTCCATATACCAATTGAAATGGTGACATATCAATTGACTTATTAGTATTCACTCTATCATCCCACAATGCATAGATCAACTTTTTATGCCACGATTTCTTATTTTATTTCAGAAAATTCTTTATAATTTTTACCAAACTCTTATTTGAAGGCTCAGCTAAACCATTACCATGTGGTTAATATGCAGTATATTGGTTGAGTACAATATGATATTTATGACAGAATTCAATCATATTTTTGGACTTGAAAGCAACAGAATTATTAGTGATTATTCTATGAGGAAAACCAAATATTAAGAGAGTATTACCTTCCATAAACTTAATGATTACTGAATTTGTTTCTTTCTTGGTGTGTATTGCTTCTATCCACTTAGATATTGCTGTCAAAATCCATTTATGTTGAGTTGAATATGATGGATGGATTTCTCGAATGAAATCCATACCCCACTACTAGAATGGTGCTTCAACTATAATTGGTTTCAGGGGTAGAGGAAAAATATTATTTTTACTTAAAATTTTTGACATTCGTGGAAGCTTGAAGCTTTTTCATAAACATCAACAAACAAGGTTGGGCAATAAAAACCAGCCCTCAAAATTTTGTTAGTTGTAGCTTTCCAAAAATGGTGACCTCCACAATCTTCTTTGTGAAATTCTTACATGACCTTTTGAGCTTCATCCTCCAGTAAGAAATTCAACAAGCCACCTCTTGAGTCTTTCAAATAAAAGAATTGATTTGAAATACAAAATTTCACAGCCTTTAGTTTCAGAAATCTTGCCTTTGTTTTTTTCATTTCTGTGGGAGCATGTTAAACTATATCAGCATACCATGGAGAGGAAATAAATTTTTTAGTACATGTTGATGATTTTCTAAATTATTGTCATCCGAAAAACCAACCATGAGAATTATGTCTAATAAATTCATATTTGAATCGGCCATCAATTTTTCCAATCCTTGACCCTTTACTAGCTTGGTAGGCTTGGTCTCCACATCATACTCAGGAATATTTTTTATTCATTTGCCTATCCCACCTTCGTGATCATGTAGGGTCAGAATGTCTTTCACAATAGCATTTGGGACATAATCCATCGAGTGTGAATGAAGGACATAGACTCTAAAATATTTCAATGCTTTTACCAATTTGCATAAACATGCTTTTCCAGAATATTATACTTAAGATAAAAATATCTGAAAGCCATGCTAAAGAAAGCTATTGGTTGTTCATTACCTTGTTGATTTTTCTACATTAAGACTATTGCAATTGTATGTTCTGATGCAAAAGAGAATATGATAAACTATTTAGTATAATTTGTACTAGATAATAAAGGATCATTAGTCAAGACTAGTTTCACCTCATCAAGACTCATATGCTTCAATTTTCCACTTGATTTCACTTTTCTTTTTCACCATATTGGTCAAGAACATTATAATTTCTGTGAGGCTTGGAATTAGCCTTCTCAAAAAATTTGGTATTTTTTTTTTTTTTATCTAGAGGAATCGGCAACGGCGGAGGTATCGTACTCGCGTAACACGGGGTCGAATCCCCCCGGCTACCACTATAACCCCTAGGAGAGCGATTGCAGCGCCCGCAACCACGGCTCCCGGGTTATCGGCCTTGCGGCCGGGGATTGAACTCGTGACTTGCTCAACGGCACGAACGCCTTAACAGAACGTTCGCTGACCACTAGGCCAAGCCCCACGGGCTCTCAAAAAATTTGGTATTACCAAAAATGATTGAACTTATTTCTTATTCCTTGGAATGTTAATTTTTTGGATTGCAACAACCCTGTTAGGACCAATTTTAATGCCATCCTTTGAGATTATATCCCCCAGTAATTTTCCTTCCCCCATTGCAAAATGTGACTTATTTGGATTTAAATATATACCAAATTTTCTACACTTTTCAAAAACTTGTTTTAGATGTTGCAAATGGTCATAATCATGTTTTGAAAATATATTTATATCATTAAGATAAATGAAAATGAACTCCTTTTCAGCAGAAAATGAAATATCCATGGCTATTTGAAAGTTATCCCCTGCATTCATCATCCCAAAGGGAATTTTTGCATACATAAAAGTTCTCCATGGTGTAATCAAAGTTGTTTTTTCCTGGTCATCAGGGTGCACCAAGATCTGATTATAACCTGAGAAACCATCAAGAATATACATCCTCTAAGATCGAACCAACATTTTCAGTGTATGGCCCATCTTGGGTAAGGGATAATTATCTTTAAGAGATATTTTGTTGATATTCATAAAATCAACACAAAGTCTTATTTCACCATCATTTTTTCTTACAAGGACCAAATTAACAAGCCATTTTGAAAACCTTAAAGGTACAATGATTTTGGCATCAAATAATTTTCTCAATTTTTTTTCAATAAGAGGAAGCAACAAGGGATTGCTTCATCTCATATTTTGTTTAAAATGCTTTTGATCTTGCTTAATTTGAATTATACATTGGATAATGCTCTTATAATATACTTTGAGGTCTTCAAAACCATATGAAAATTAAATAAAAACTTATTGTTCATCCTCATCAAAATAGTTTTCTCCATCTATGTGCAAGCTGGAAAATTATTCAAACATTTGGAAAAAACTATTAAGTTGCTTGTCATTTTCAAACACTTACCAATATTTGAAATTGTCTAGGACTGTTGGTATATGTTTTACTTCTATGTCATAATTCCTATTGGGATATATGGGAATCTTAAACACACTAGATAAAGTGGCCAGTGCATCAGCTATCATATTATGTCCTATAGGAATTAAAGATAAATTATATTTTGAAAAGAGTTACAACATTTCTATGACAACATTCCTATAGGCCCTCATCCTTGGGTCTTTGGTTTGATACACACATTTGATTTAATTTATAATAAAATCTGAATCTCCATGAACTGAAATTCTCTTTGTCCCTAAATCTTTCAAAACCTGCAATCCCAAAATCAGTGCTTCATAATCGGCTACATTGTTTTTGTAGTCAAAAGCTAGCTTGAAATAACATAGTTTTGACTTGTCCATTTTTGGGCTAACTATCATCACACCATCTCCTGCCCTTCTTTGCTCACTTCTCCATCAAAATCCATTTTATAAAGTTCATTAATGTCTTCTTTGTGATATTACTTATTTTCAGGCAATTCACTTTCTTTCTTCTCTAATAGGTTGACCTTGTTTTGACTTTCTTCCTCCAAACACAAGTCATTATACAATATGAAAGAACCCATATCAGAATGAACTGAGTAAATAGGATGATTAGTAGGCATTTCCTTGCTACTTATCATGTATGGCATCAATATTTCTCTTTACAACCTCCTTTGTTGTCCAAAAACAGGAATTTTGGCATATGACATATCCATGTTTAAAGTTCCTTTCAATTTTGTGACCCAAGACCTTGTTAAAAGCATACCAAAATTCGGAGGAATATCAACAAAAACTATATGCATCACTAGACCTTTTTTTGGAATTTGAGTGAGATATATAACAACATATTTGATTAAAACCAAACACTTCACTTTGCTTGAATCAAAGGAAAAGAGGTCTTTATATGGCCTTGTTATTTCCAAACCAAGTTTCTCCATGATAACCTCTAGCATTAGGTTACGTGATTCATTTGAGTCTAAAATTGGATTATGTAGAATAAAATAATGTACATTCAAGCTAACATAGAAAGGTGGGACATCTCCATATTGAATATCTTCTTCAAATTTTGGACCAAATGGAATTGCAAGATGATCATCATTCAAATTAACGGAATTAGAAGTATCTCCTATATTTAATTCTTTGACAATCTGGATTTTGTAATTATAATTATTTATCAATTAATTAAATGGAATGGATATTTTTATCTTTGATATTTAATTTTCTAAACTGAAAGAAGATTGATTTTTATATACCTATTTAATGGTTGTGTCACTTTTTTCTGAAATATGCTTTGTGGGATCATCGTTCTTCTTACTGGGAGTAGGTACATTAGCTTGACCTTTATTTGGAGAATTTACTACAGGTTTCTTGTTTCTAAAGTTATATTGTCTTTGCACTTCCATGATTTCATTTTGTTACCCTTTCTTATAGTCTTCTAATTACATGAGTAAGATATCTTCATGTGGTTGAATGAAAAAGTCTTATTCTTCTTTTTTCAAATAGATTGTGTCCTCCTCTTCACTGAAATAATGTATCTAATCTTGATCTTCTTATATTTCTTCATATTCGATAAAATTTTTCTTGTAAAGGAGGCCTTATTTGTTGCTTATCTCCTTAATTTCTTTGGTATCTTTTATTTATTTGAACTCGAGGTCTTCGTAAATTTGGATTTCTTACTTGAGGGGGAGCTTATTACTGTCTAACAACATCTTTGTTTTCCAAAGTTAACCTTTCTACCATATTTTCCATTTTTTTAATCATAACATATAACTTGTTATCTAATGATGATAAAGCCTCATCCTTAACCCCTCCCCTTTCTTCAGCTTTCATTTCGGCCCTTTTTTTCAACAGATTTTCTTCCACTCCAATAGAATTTTTTTCCATATCCTCCAATGTGGCCATATTCCTTTCTCTAAGCTGATAAGCAAGCTCAACATCGAATCCATAAGGGTAATGAAGCAAATCCAACCCTTGGGAAGTTTTTATCTCAACAAGTATTTAGTTGTACACGTTATTAAATCTGGATGAAAAATATTGAACTAATTCTCTTGTACCTCTCTTTAGGTTTTCATACTCAGCCAATATCTGTAGAGGGTTCTTCTTTTCTTGCCATATTGCAATGAAAATTTTCTCAATTTGTTAAAAATTGGAAATTCTTCCAACTGGCAGGCTTCTAAACCATTTATTGACTTCTCAAGAAAAAATTTGAGCAAAGAGTCTCAATTTAGCATCTTCATGGTCCACCTCCTCCACATATGTGAATTCATTCAACTTATCAAGATGTTTTTGGGTTTTAATAACTCATGGACCATCAATCTGGGGCAATCATTGACCATAATTTTGTGGCATATTGTGAAATGGGCCTTGTAAATTTAAAGGAGCATAATGAGTAGCCATGAATGTGTGAGATGGACTTGTACTAACCTTTGGAATTCGTAATGAAGATGGGTGAGGTAAGGAGACTATTTTTCCCAATATATTATTTTATTTTTTACTCGTTCAACCAACCCAACTCTTATTTCTATAAAAATTTATGAGGAGGAAGGATTAAAAACAACATAAACAGCAAGGAGAGTCCAAGATGGAATATTAAGTAGAGCAGAAAATGTTGGAGCAGAAAATGATGAAACGGGATACTGAAATGTGGGGGGATTATAAGAAAATTCTTGCATTTGATGCACAAAATTTTATAGTTTATGAAATTGCACCCAGATATCCCCATTTTCTCCTTAAACACTCACTTTATGAAAATGAATATAGGGTTTTATCTTAGCCTCATCAAGGACTTTTTCTGATAGGTTGGATTCTGATTTAGATATAAATAGAATTCGTTCAAACCTTAAATAAAATTGAATATTATCTACTAATTTTAATCTTTCAGGGAGACACAAATATATTTCTAAAACATTGGTACTTGTTTCTTTTGTGTGCCTCTTTTTCCTAAAGAGCTTCTCTAGACTAGTCAAGATTTTGAGTGGATTTGGATCTAGATGTTGCCTAGTATGTATTCTTCATGGAGTCAAATTTTCCTAAAAGAAAATAATTGCAGTTGGTTCTAAAAACACTAGTACTTTGGTAAATATTCATCTTATTTCAGTATCTAGCTCACTATCACCCTTAACATCCAGATTTTTCCTTAAGAGCGGATTTTTCCAGGAAATTTTTCAAACTTTGTTCCCTAACAATGGCGCCACTATGTTAGCACTTTGTGATTTCACCAGACTGAGGAGAGGAACCCAATGGTAACTACAAAACAATCTTTAAGGATGGAAGTTAGCCCTTCCAAACCCATAGAGGGCTCTCTCTTATGAAATATTCTAGATTTTAGGTTAGGTCTATAGATCAAGGTAGAATAATTATAATAGTTCGAGGGCATGAGAGAGGGAAAATGCATTGGGCTTGGAGTAAAATTAATATAACGATTTTCATTGAGCATATGGGAAAATGAAGGATCTTTAGATAGGGGAGAGATAGGAAATATTTATGGTGCCTTTGTCAAATTTCGTTGTAGAGAGGTGAGTAGAAGAATAATGAAATTGACAGAATCTAAAGCATCTAGATGAGGATGAATTTTAGATATTATGGTGGAGGAAAAACATTGAAATGTTTAGTTATTTATAACAAAGCACCTAAAAGTGAATTCTGAAATTAATTTGTTTAACTAAACATTGAAGACATAACATTTAAGCATGGTTATAAAAAAATATAAAGCAACATAAAAAGGAGATAAACATCACCATAAATTATTTGCATAGGAATCCATGAACAGGTAGACTTTTGCCTTCATCATTCACAGAAATTTTCAAATAAAACTATACAATGCACAATGTATATTCTCTATCACACACAGACCAACCCTTTTATCAATCAAAATTATATATATATATATATAGCAGCGAATATAGAACCACCTTCTACAAAATAGGAAATTGTTTTACTAAAGGAATATTTAAAAAAAATCCCCAAGTACTACAATATTTGTGACATGGTTATGGGCTTGTTGTTGACCTCAAGAAATCGTTGTGTAGTGGGTCAAAACAACTCTCGAAGTTCAGGACCTAGAAAACTGCTAAAAATAATAAATTGTGCTATAATCAAGGAGAATGATAAAAATAACTATATTTCTAGGTGGAATAGGCAGATGGCCACTAATATCCACTTGGATCATCTATCTATCTACATATTTTTGCTTCCCTCCCTCTCTCTCCCCCTTGACCTCAATCTCTCTCTCCCTCCCTCTCTTGTTCTCTCTCTCCCATCCTCCCTCTCTTCCTTCCTCTCTCTCCCTCTCTCTCCCACCTCCCTCTCTCTCCTGCTCCCATATCTCTCTCTCTCTCTCTCTCTCTCTCTCTCTCTCTCTCTCTAGTTATGTCATTATCTCCCTCCATCTCTCCTTCTTGCCCCCCTCCCCCTTTATCTCTCTCTCTGTCTTCCCTCTAGATGTGTCACTATCTCCCTCCATCTCTTCTTCTCACCACCCCTCCCCCAACCTCTCTCTCTCTCTCTCTCTCTCTCTCTCTCTCTAGCTCTGTCACTACCTCCCTCCATCTCTCCTTCTCCCACTGCCCCCGGTCTCTCTCTCTCTCTCTTGTCCATCTATATGATCGAGAATTGTCACTCCGTGTAATCAATAATATATGTAACGCCCAATATAATAATCCTTGTAATGATGATGACTATTATTATAATATATTGGAATAATAATAATCAATATTTTTTATAAATAATAATTTAATAATGAATAAATAAATAATAATAATCATAATAGATGTATAGAGTGTGTTTCTATTTTAAAATAGAGTTTTTAGAATTTTAATTTAATTAAGACATCTATGTAATAATAATATATAAATAAATAACATGTTAGAGAAACCATAGTATGTTAACTTTACATTATAGACACATCAATTTCTTATGATCTAATTAGCAGTTTTGTGCTTTACATTTTACATTACTTCATTCTACATTTTACATTATTTTACATTTGATATTAACATTACATTTTGTAATATAAAATACAAAATCTAAAATGTAATTCTTTGAAATTTATTAATGTTTTATATAGATGTCATAATTAAATTAATATTCTAAAAACTCTATTTTAAAATAGAAACACACTTCATACATTTATAAATAAATAAATATTAATTAAAAGGGAAATTTAAATGATTATAATATGCTGACTTAAACAAGGACCTCATAATGACATTGAAGTTAGTAGGTTGTATGATGTTGATAATTGATTTTTCCATTTTAAACCCTAATATGGTATATATGGGTATTAGGCTTGAAAGAAGTGCCTCCGTTTCGTTTGGGTTCCCCCTTGCATACTAAATTGAGGATAAAGATGAATCTATACGAGTAGATAATGATTCGAATCGAATAAAAAGGGTGAGGCCCACATGACCGGCCAAATCAAAAAATAAACGAGTGCGGTGTGAGAATGGTATCGAAAAGCGCTATTGGGATGGCGAAAAATGCTGCTTAAATTGACGCACCCTAGAAGTAAAATGTATTCGTGTTTGAATTGTGGGTGTGAGCAGCGGCCATGGCATGCGGTGGATGGAGCCGTGCGGACGTGAACTCACCAGAGGTTCAAGACTGCGCGCACTTTGCCGTTGAGGAGTATAACAATCAACATGTAAATCTACACTACGTAATTTGCACTATTTCTTGATATGTGTTTATCATTTTTGGGTAGAGATCATGCTAATTTTCTCAGTAAATAATGGGAATATAGGTTGTGGTTGAGTGGGTTTAAGAGCATGTGTTTTTTTTTAAATAATTATAAGTTCAAAATTAGAGTCTTAGCGTATGTATTTTGGTAGATGTAGTAATGTCCAAATTAAAAATTTATTAAATCTAAAATAGCTGAAAATAATGGTGTTATAAAATATAGAGCAAATGAAAATAATGGTGTGTTATAAAATTTAGATTAAAGAGTAAATGAAAATAAGGGAGTGTTATAAAATCTACAGTAAATTGGGATTTCGTCTGTTCATCTGATTGTGTCTCTAGGGATGCAAATTAATCCTTCGTCGAGTCCTAGAGGCCTGGCAGCAAGTAGTGGCGGGGATAAACTATCGAATGATCTTAGAGTGCGAGGACGGCAGCAAGTATGAAGCCATGGTGTGGGACAAACCCTGGGAACATTTCAAATCTTTGACCTATTTCAAGCCTGTGGTGTACAACAACAAGCAACAGGTATATCATCATTTTAACAAAGTAACGAATTCGAGCACAGTCCTAGGCTGTTTATTCTTTCAGCTATGGGATCATCTTTTTAACAAAGTAATTAACTGAAGCACATGCCTAGGCTGTTTATTCTTTCAACTATGGGGTTTTCATGCATTTCTAGTAATAACCGTTGATGTCATCGTTGTGTTTCAGGTAATTGATGCTGTGAAGACTAAGGCCATGGGAACTAAGGTTGAAGAACAGTGGGTTAAAATGCAACCCAAAATTGCTGGCTATTAATATCACGTACTTAATATAGGGCCTCTGCTAGCGCTGTCTATAGAAACTCTAATGAGTCGGATAGATTAGGGTTTCCAAAATTTAAAGATATTCAACATCATTATATATGTAAAAGTTTTATATTATTAAAATATATGTATCCTACTGTATAAATAAATATTTAAATAAATTAATTTTAATTTTAATTTTAATACAAGTTAACATATTCTTCTTCCCTGTTATAATTATAATGTTTATATTAACGAAAACAAGTTTAATAAAATTAACCAACAAAATTTTGGATTTCAAGTGAAATAAATTTCAATCATAATCATTTACTTGTAATGACATTGACTTTGTGATTTATTTCAAATTTTTGTTTAAAAATATTATTAAGATTTCTAAATTATAAATAAATAATTTTTTTTTAAAATAATTTAATTAAAATTAATATAAATTTACAAAATTGATAATTTCTTTTAAATATGTATTTTTTCATTTATAATCGTATCACTAATTCAAGTTATTTTATTTTTTCATATATAACCATATCAATAATTCAAGTTATTTTATTTTTTAAATTTTATTGAAAGGATATATATATATATAATTATTATTGCTTTTAAAATATTTGTTTTACAATATTAACTTGATACTAAATGTTGTTATTTTGTTTAAATATTGAAATTGATCATATATATATATATATATATATATATATATATATAATATTTTTTGATAAAAGTATTATAAATATTGATTTGTAATATCTAGTTAAGTGGTATATTTCACTTTGAAATTTGTTAGTCATTTTAAGGCATTAATTAGTAATTTTATGTCTTCTACATGTTGGTCTACTTTATTGTCTACCATAGGATGATTGGATACCATGTCATTCTCTATTACTCACATATGTGGGTTAGTCATTTGTGTGTACTTTCAAGAAGATTCTACAAGATCCATAACCTTGTCACTACTTAATGGTACATGAAGTAAGAACCCTAACCTTAAGTGGCTATCACGCTATTTTAAATACCAACCTACTTGGAAGGGAAAATTTTCATTCTTTGACAATCTCTTTGTTTCCCAGTTAAGTAGAGTAGCTAGTAGTGGTATTGCATTTCCATAATTAAAGAAAAAAGAACAAAAAATAGGTATGACCTTATAGCTTAGTTTTCCCCTCTCTATATATATCCATTTTCATATTTGAGCAGAGCATAGACCTAACCTTATAGCCACTGCTAACTTTATAGTGACATTTTTTCTCACATAAAACTTCTTTAAATAAACTTTGTATACAAATATGGAAGATGTGTTATGTTATTCATTTATTTTATTTTCAATTTCAAATATTTCACAAATTCAAATAATAAATTAATAATAATTCATTTCCATTTTAAAAAATAAATTCTATAATTTAAAATAAAATATTATAAAATATATTATAATAAATTATTCCAAATAAATATTCATAGTAATTTATAAATCATCAGAAATAAAAACATTTGAATTAAAAACAGATTATTAGAGTTTCTATAAATTAGACATCTTCCAAATGTTACTAAAGGTAGTTGATATAATCAACATTATAAATTCAAATCCTTTTCTCATATTTATATCCATCTATGCCAAAATGTTTATACACATTTCATTAGTTATAATTGTTTGGAATGACTTTACTTTCTTGGTTTTAATTGATTACCATCTTTCTCATTGGTTGGTTCTAAATTATTTAGGGCTCCTATGGTTGGCTGGTGTAATGTTTTTGCAATTTTTTTTTCTCTATAAACATTTGTTGTATATTTAAAATATTTTTTCATATATATTTTGCATACTATAATAAATATTAATTTGATTATTTAAAGTATTTATTGATATATATTTTACATATGATAATAAAAATTAACTTCATATAAAATCATTTTATTATATGTTTGGAAATTTTAGTGGTATATATTTATTTATTATAAAGGATAAAAAATTCATAGAACCTATATAATTTATAGTTTAGGTATCATCAAATGTTATTTATATAGTGGTGGTAATAAGTTTTTAGTTTATCTCATCTTTTTTCCATATCTATGTACAAACGTATTTATAATAGAGAAGTATTTATAACAGTTTTTTACATAATGGGGTGCAAATGGAAGAATCAAGAGGCTTGCGTCTTCGTGCTCATCACCTTTGAGATTAATGTAATGGCTTTCATTAAAATTGTGGATGGTGTGGCCTCTCCCATGCACGTATCTACATGCAAGAGGTTTATGTTTTTCTATATGCTCGAGGCGAATTATGTTTTTTAGATGCTCGACGGGAAACGTTTTGCACTCAACTTGATTAGGGGCACATCCGTTCCTCTCCCCGTTAAGGAAATGAATGGATTTACTATGGCTTTTAGGCATGATTGGCAGGGGAGAGCTTATGCCTTGCAGTAGGGTTATGGTGCTTATAGCGGTGGAGTTGTTCATCATAATTGTGCCTTCAGATAGGGATAGGGAAGCGCCCCTAGTTGATCAACACCCTTCCACCATAAGAAGATCACAATTTCTTTTTGTAGAAATTACTCGGAGGAACATTGGAATGATGCATTACTAGAAGAGGTATCTACATCTACTCAAGGTAACTCCAATTCTTTCCTAGTTGTAAATTTCATTGTGGTTTAGTGATATTCAAACACATACAACCCTATAGGTTGCATTTGGTTTAGGAAAATGGTCTTGGGATTGGTTATTTTGTTGTGAAATAAATAACTTCATTGTCTTTGAGTGGGGTCAAATCCCTAAGGGAGGGTTTTCCATTGTCCCATTTACCATTATAGTGTTTATTGCACAGGTTTTTTTGGAAAAAAGTTGCCACTCCCATCAATGTGTCAAAAGGACTAAGTATAAATTTATTCATAAATGTTTAAATTCTAGTGCTATGTATATTAGTTGACTCTTAATTCAGAGTTATGTATTAGTTGAGTCTCAATTCAAGGTTTTCTGTGGGGTATCTCAAAGAGGGCTCATCATTATCTATACTCAATTTAATTCTAACAATTTCAAGAGTTTTTGTCCTAACATTTGTAAAGCATGTTTTTTTTGTAATTGTCTACACTATAAACATAGATTAGCCTCTAGTGCGTAGATATGCTCACACCAAGAATACTCATAGACTTGTCTATTTGCATGTGGATTATGGAGAGGTTTTTCCTCTCTCTTATTTGACTCATGGATAACTTTTACAAATTGCAATGTGGCATATTGGTTTGATTTTTCTTCTAGTTGTAAGTATCATTCAGTGTCAAGTGGAAAACTCGACCTTGTGGTGGCAAATGTTTTGTGACCTAGCATTCCAAGGATGTTTCTTATTTGGGTGTTAATATGTGGTCATTAACCCAAGGTACTGCTATTTCTATTGTGTTTGATGTTTCATGTTAATATTTTTTGTCATGACAGGGCCATAGAATTTTTAGTGATGCTACTATAGTTGTGTCTCTTTCAGTTTTGGACTTGTTATTCCATAGACAAGTGGTCAAGAATACTTGGTTTCCCAATAGGAAATTTGATACCACTTGTGGTAAGGATGCATGGTTTTGTTTGAAATATTGATGTACTAATGTTTTGGTTAATAGAAAGATACACCCATCTTAGAAACAAATATTTATATTCTTTTGGTTCATTATAATTGTTGGTATCATTTAGTTGGTTTAGTCGGTTGTAATTGTTGAATTTGAAAATGGTGTATACTAAATAAAAGAATGTAGCTTTAAGAATTATTTTATGCAATTCCACTTATTCTTAAAAAAAAACATACCTAAAATTATGTAATTTTTATTGTATTTCATACATAAAGGGAAAAACTAACTACTTTTCATAGAAACTTAGTAGCATCATTCAAAGAAATTATTGTCACATAGCATAACAATCTCACACTTGGAAATAACTACAAATAGTGTGAAATATCCACCTTTCCCCTACACCAAGTTAATTTCATTCCATCCACCTCTTAGTTGAATTGTTTACTAGCTTATCTTAAGTCTTCTAGTTGAGTAGAATTACATCACTACTAGTCCACCTTCCTAATGTAGTCGGTATTTTTCTCTTATTTTCCTTGTATCTAAATAAAATTTGGGATTTTCTGATAGATAAATTACACTATTAGGGTTGTAAAAAATGGGCATAGGCGTCATTTACCATTTCATAATATTATGTTTGACATATTTTATAATCCCATTCATTTCATATTTTATTTTAACCTTATATTTCAAGCACCCTTGATGGTAGCCCAAGGTATTATAATAATAACTCATGTCATGAAATCCTAAGGATGCACTTAAATTATCAATTCAAATGTGTAATTTTCACCACCCTATAGCATGCCTTGTCTAGGGAGATGCATTTGGCACTCTCTACACATGGAACCAACATTTTTCTTCCCAAAGGTAGTACCTCTTTTTTATACTCCACCCAAACTACACCTCACTTAGGCTAATTCTTTGATTAAGTTATATAGAAGTGAAAATATGTGTTCTTAAACCAAAATCCAATCCAAAAATATGATTAAACATCACATTAGAATCTTCATAAAGTATTATTATTACCAAATTAAATGCATCAATAAAACCAAATTTGTACAAATGCAATCAATTTTATCAAGGGGTTCCAAACAACCTAACACACCACCAATTATTTATACAAATGGAGTACAATATACAAAGTATCAATAGTCTCACCTAGTTAGATCCAACCCACATCTCAACATCAAAACAAATACCCATTTGGGTAAGAGATTTCATTAACTAAACCCTCAATACATTACCAAAATCTTAGTTCACCCATTGAGGTAATCCGACCACCCATTGGGTAGAATCATTTTGCTTCCTTTTATGGTTGCACCAAATTGTTCTCCATATAGAATTCTTGAATGATCTACTTATGTCTCGATCCAACCCCAATATAGTCCCCTTGTCACACTTTAGGTCCATCCAAGTCAATCTTCCCCATATCTAGGATGCATGGTGTGTCACCACCAAATCACTCAACCCCACATATCTACACTTTCAATACTACCACAAATATATCTAAATAGTTACCATAGCTCTGATTTCACAATACAATGTAAAATAGTATCATTCCTCTCCTCTGTCAAAGTACAAGGTTTTGGTATGAGATAAACCTCTATAATATTAGAAATACCAAGATATAGGCCAATACAACCCTTGATCTACTACAACATTGCAGTATTCATCCTCATATGATATGAATTGCTAAAGGGAATGAAATGATATACAAAGTATATCCAAAACATAGAGATAGACAGAAACATGACTTCAATTAATAAATGGAAAATGATGAAATTATATACATTTAGAATGAAATCAAACTAGTAAGAATGGTGGTAGCTTATTTATGAGAAGAGATGTGATAGTTTCATGCCTTTAATGACCTATGTTACAATATTGGTTAAAGAAATTTTTATCATAGAGAAGTAATGAGAAACCCTAATCATAAATAAAACTAACCCCACGAGATGAAATGCCAAAATATTTTGGGTCTTAATGGGGTAAGTTAGGACATCAACATCCTAGGGTTATAAATTTGGCATATCATCCATTTTTGGTGCACATTATAACCCATTGGAAAGGTATATATGAGAATTCAGAACCTCAAAATGGATCCTAAATTTCAAGGCCTAAAAATATATATAAAAAAATACCAGTACAAAAATTTGTGTTGTGAGCTAACAGAATAGGTGGGTGGTCATTGATATCCACCTGAACCAACCCACCTCCCCCCCCCCCTCCCCCCCCAATTATGAAGCTATGGTTTCCATTGCATTGAGTGCATCCATTATATGGGGAAATGTCTACTGAACTTTACCCCTAGTCAGCCACTTTCCTTGGTGGCATAGATCACCTTCTTTGATAACCTAGTATAGCTAAATCCTATATTGGTGATTTCTCTTCATTTGTGTGTCCATGATATAATAAAATGTGTCCTATTAAATGCATTATAGGTTGAGCTCTATGAATGTTATATAAGTTATAATTTAGAAAAATTTCTTCAATATCGTGATTTTTTTCAGGAATTGTTTATTTCTTAAGGATAACAATTTTTTTTAGGGCTCAATCATGATTTAGAAAATTGTCTTAAGGATGGATGAAGGTGGTCCACATTGAGCATTAAGTGTGGGGCAAGGAAGTATGGGGGATACTTAGCTCAAATGTGTTGTCACCCATAATCTTTGTGATGGTGTAAGGTCTCTAACAAAATTTTCGAAGCTTCCAATGGTCCCCTATAAGGCATTCCTTCTACAAATTAAACCAAACCTTGTCTCCCACTTGAAACTTGTGGGACACTTTATGTTGATAATGGAAATTTTTATACTTAGTATTGGATTTCTATAAGATATCATGGACCTGTTGGTAGATGTGTTGAATTTTTTCAATAACTCTGTAGCTTTTTGGACTTTAGATTGAACATGTTCATATTCTACCAATGGAGTTGCAAGGGGAGGTGTGATGTCAATAGGACCTAATGGTTGAAATCCAAATCCAATTTGAAAGAGGCTCTAGTTATTTGAGATACGAAGAGCTTTTTTGTAGGTATGTTGAATGTCGGGGAGACTCTCATTCCATGTGTTTAGATTCTTGGGGTTGTATATGTGCATAATGTGCATGATCATCCTATTGACAAACTCAATCTAGCCATCAGTCTAGGGGTGGAAGATATTTTATTTGGTGAGCTTGGTGTCTAATAATGAATGAAGGCTCAACTATAATTTGATTAGGAACCTTCTATATCCATCTTAAATGATGGTTTGCGAGATCCCAAAATTTACCCACACCCATTTGAAGAAGAGTTTGGCAGTGGCTTTTTCTATGCTATTCTTCTTGCAGGAAGTGAGAATGGATACCTTAGAAAACATATCAATAACCACAAACACAATAATTACCATGCTTGGTATAAGGAAAGCTAAACATATAATCCATGAAGATGGAGTCTCAATTCTAGTTTGGAGTAAAAAGAGGTGCATATATGCATTGCTTCTTAATGGTTGGTTTGAAATGGCATAGGTGGTTGAGGACCTAATATACTTTCAAACATCTTATCGAATATTTGGTTAATTAAAATACTTTTCCATTACTTCAAATGTTTTCTATGAACTAGAATGAACTGCTACCTAACTGTAATGTTCCTTTCATACTAGCTTGGCACACTCGCCTTTAAGGAACATAAAGGTATCCTAGGTGGCACAACAATGCATCGTAGAACTGAAAATTTGGAAATTGCTTTCCCACCATCAAATATGTTAGGGGGAACTGAATTCCGAGTAACTTTTGTATAATTGTGGCCATCGACAGGTCTAGTGCCCATAATAGTTGAGAATTGCGGCCAATGCCTTAATCAGAGGCTGATTGAGGTAGTAGAAAATGTGATTGGTGATACTCTTGTTTTATTTGATATTCAAATTGAATTTTTGCAAGTATGTTGACCATTTATTATGGTGGTAATTCTATAACTTCCCTTGTGTCTTCATAAATTGAAGACGCATGTGATCCATTTGGATGATTACCACCTTTCCCAAAATATCATTTTTCCATTTTTGTCAATCATATACAATTAAATACATATGCTTATAATATGTAGCACATATTCATGAAGAATTAGAGAGTGTTTCACTGTGACAAGCCACCAAATTTCCTTGCTAAATGAGGACTAAACCAAAAATATATTTAGAGGCATCTATCTCAATCTCAAAGAGTTGTTGTAAATCTAGCAATGTGAGTACTGATGTCGAGAAAAGGTGGTGTTTTAGTTCATTGAATTCCTTTTCTTGTTGTTACACCATTTTTTTGGTCATCTAACTCATTATCATTAGATGAAACCAAGTACACCATGTAAGACCAATTTTACCCTAAGTAAAATTGCTTTCACCATGTCAAATAACATTTGTCCATATTTCCTCGTCATATTTAACCCAAAACAAGGAAATTAATTAAATAAATCATTATTTATTTAATTATTTCCTAGGAATAAGTTATTTAAATCATTATTTAATAATATTCCTAGTTAAATTTGACTAAATCATTACACAAATAATTAAATAAATCATTATTTATTTAATTATATCCCCATCATATCCCTAAAATAATAAATAAATCATTTATTTATTTATTTTTTATAAATAAAGGAATTGACCCAAGTCTAAAGACCTTTTCCCTCCAACAAATATAATAAAATATTCCTGAAGGGTGGTTCTAGAATTTGATTAATAATATTTTATTCATGCAACAAGTTCTAGATAACCCTAATATTTTATTATAAATAGGAGGGTTTTCCCCATTCATTAGTCACCTTCATTGCATTAGATCACACTGGATCTATTCTTGGTCACCATTTTCCATTTTTTCTTTATGAGCTCCCATTGAGTTCTATGTTTGTCAAGGTTTTCTACCACAATAAGATAGAGGAATTTTAGATCTGAAACGCTGAGGAATTTCAAGAACCCATCCCATTGAGGAGAACCGAAAAACACCTTTCTTGTTTTCCTCTCAGGTGCCCCATTCTTTAATATAATACAAATAATTCTTTTAAACACTTTGTTCTTGTCTTGTCTATTGGATGCATGGAGCCATATTATATTTTATATGCTTAATCTCTTTTGTTCTTAGATCTGAATTTGTGCAGCAGACTCAAAGATATTTTGCAGCCATAATCGATGTTAGGGCTATTTTTTATGCGTAGCTAAAGTGATATTTTATGATGAAAGATTCATACTAACAATTGGCGACTCCACACGAGTTTTATTTTACGACCACTGTCGTTTTATCTATTCCTGCATATCCAGTTGTTTCAGACCCTAGGGTTTTTCTTCAGTTTCCTGTTTTTCCTATTTTTATGGTGCTTTTCACCTCTAAAACCCCCAAACAGCCAAATTTTTAACTTCCATGTGTTTCTGGCCTTATTGCGTAGGTGATAGACATCAGCTGCAGCTGAGACGACAATTTTTTCTGCAATCTGCCGCCGAAAGAGCCAGATTTGCAGGTTGCACTTATCGGCCCAAAACGTGCGACCTGAGCTTGAGCACGCACTTTTCTGCCCCAAACCTTCGACCTGGACTGAAAACAGGTCAGAACCTGTGACCTTCACTTTTTCTGCAATTTTTTCAGCACTTTTTCTAGGTTTCTCTGAAGCTTCTGTCAGGGTTTTCCAGCCTTTGTCTCTGCCTGTTTAGACCTGTTTCTGATCTGTTTCACTCAAATAAGTGGGGATCTTTCCCCTTAGGGATCTAGTACCCTCCACTTTTGGTGGGAGAGTTTTTGCTGTTTCAGAAGTCTGAATTTCCAGAGTTTCAGCCTTATTGCTTTCAGATCTGATACCTTAGTTTCAGATCTCTTTAGATCAGCTCTTCCCCCTTTCAAATCACCTCATATAGTTTTGTTTGGGTTCATTTCTATGGTTGCCTCATTGTCCCTCCTATTTTTAGTTGATCTCCTCCTTTTTTGCAGCAACCTTGCCTCTACCTCTTTGCTGTTCTTTGCACCTACTTTCAGCAGACTTCCCCTTTAGATCCTTGTCCCTCCTGACCTTAGATCTATTGGCCTCTTTTTGCGTGCTTTGCCTAGTTTTTTCCCTCTTATAGACCAGTTTTGAGAAACCCGCCTTCTTGGGTTCGATTGATGCATTAGTAGCTGTTAATTTTCTTATCTTTTCGTTTTCTTTACTGTAGATTTATTTTCAGTTACACAACACACTTTTTCTTTTACTCTCAAAACATCTAGGTTTAAACAATTAAAATTAACGCACGCCACACACTGACCCTAAGTGAAGAAGAGCCTGTTTAACACCGCCTGGCCAAGACTTTAAAATCAATTGTCACTGCACCTCTCTTCCCTTGACCTCACTTGATTTTGTCCCTCCCTACCCTTGTCGGTTTTTCTTCTTCCCGTCATCATTGCGCCCCCAAGGCGCTTCTCCCGGAGACTTCTTGGCCTTCACTCTCAGTTTCCAGTCGGTCGACTTCCTCCTTCCCATCATCATCGATTCAGTCCTCCCCTTAGTTCGCACTCCGACTCTTCCTCTGATTGTTCGGGTTCTCCCCCTCCTCTTGGTTCCCCCCCTGTTACCTTCACCATGTCTAGTTCTGGACCTAGCCCTAACCCCAGTTCTACTGCTGGGTCCGTTTCCAGTGGAACCCCTATGGGACCTACCTCGACTGCCCCATTACTCCCTTATATGGTTGGCCTCAGTCTCCCCGATTTCAATCAGCTGATCAATGATCCTATTTGCCACGATGTCAGTTGGCCTACTATGCCAACCAAGCTCCCCTCCAACATTCCTAAGTTCAAAGGCCTTGCTAGTGAAGATCCCTCTAACCATATTCGATCTTTTCACATGTGGTGTTCCTCCAATTCCATCACCGATGACTCCATCCGTCTTCGATTGTTCCAACGTACGCTTACCGGCGAAGCTTCTAAATGGTATGTTGACCAAGCCACCTCTTCTCATACCACCTTTGCGACCATTTCCCAAGCTTTTCTATCTTATTTCCAGCTCCCCCTCTGATACGACACTGTTACTAAACTCTTAACTTCTTTCCATCAATCCTCTTTGACCTGCCCTTCTGCTCATGTCCAGGAATGGTGGCGAAGACAGAGCTTGTGTTGCGCTCCCCCCTTTGAAGATTGGGTTTACATGGACTGGTTCCTTCGCTCTCTCTTACCTCCCATTGGCAAAGATGTCACATCCCATTTTCCCTAAACTGAAGAAGTCGCCCTCCAAATAGCCTTGAAATATAGCCTTATATACGCCCAATCTTGTTATGTTTATATCGTCCTTCCTGACCTTCCCAAGCCCGGTGGCCCTAATGCCTTGGGGGAATTTCATTCTGCTGACGGTACCGTTGGAGCTCTATCCCATACCTCTGCCCAGCCTCTTCCAGGCTTCCCTCCACGAGGGGCCAGCCCCTCTAGCACTTTTTCCCCTCCAGGTAGCATGTATCCAGGATACGGCATACCTCCTCCTTTTTCCCATCCTACCCCTTATCCATATCCACAACCTGGTGTCCCAACTCCTCCAGCATTCGGACCTCCCACTGCTTTGCCTTTTCCACCCCCGCAACCGCAATTAATACCCCCCCCCCCCAAGGCAAGTCTTTGCACAGTAGGGGGCACCTAATTTTCTTCCTTCTCAGAGAAAGAGAAAAGGAAACCAATCCATGTTTGGTAACCGGGGACCCAATCCTTCCAGTATTGACCCTACCATTGCCAACTAGCCACAGGGCCCTCAGCCCAAGCCGGACAAGCCACTTTGTACCAATAAGCCATGTTCGTGTTGCAGCGTTTATGGTCACTACACTCATGATTGTCCCTTATTACCAAAAATGTGGTAGATGTGGGAATCTCAGGCTACTTTGCGAGGACAACACTCCTCCCCTACTATCCCTCCCACTCCAACTACTTCCCAACCCACTGTGTTTACCGATCCTTTCCCTCAACAAGGATTCATGGCCACTCAACCTCCTCATGCCCCGGTAACCACCCAACCTTCCCCTTCTGGTTCCTCTTATTACTAGATTCTCCTGATGGCCTCTGACCCTCTCGCCGTCGACCTCAACCTTCAAAATCGATCCCTTCAGTATTCCACGCCTCCCAGTCCATCTGTCTCTGAGTCTCCATCTTCAGGTCCTACAAAGCCTCTATCGACACCCATTGGTCCCTTGCAACTCCCTCTGCCCAAAGCTGTGGATCATCCCAAGACTCCTAAGGGACCATTACGCCGAAATGTTGCCTCTGGTCGGGCTACCCATTCATATAGCATAGTAGATGATCTGGCGCAATCTCCTGCTAACATTTCAACACTATAACTCCTCCAGTCATGCCCTTCTCAAAAGAAGGCTCTACTATCTGCCATGGGTGTTGTAGATCCTGCTCATGACCAATTGATCATTTTCAACACCCATCAGTCAGACCATCCCCCTCTTCCTCCTTCTGTTGCTTTCCAAATCCCAGTCAAAGTCTGAAATGCCTATGCCACTCGGTGTGTTATTGATGAGGGGGCATCCACCTGCCTGATGTCTGCTTCGGTTTGGAAACAACTTGGATCTCCTGAGCTGACCCCTTCCACAATCACCCTCCATGTGTGGGATGGAAATGCCTCCCAGCCCATTGGCCTCTTTCGTAATTGTCCTATCACCCTTGCGGGTAAGAATTTCTATGTCGACGTGGAAGTCATCGACGCCCCTCTTGACTACAACATTCTTTTGGGGCGTAGTTACACCTATGCCATGTCTGCCGTCCCATCCGCAGTCCACCGCAATATGTTTTTACCTCATAATGGAAAAATTTTCATGATTGATCAGTTGACTTACCATGACCCAAAATCTCAGACCTCCCCTGATTCCACCATCTCTACTGTCCCCACTAAGCCAACTGTCAATTCTTTGACCAGGGTTTCCCCTGGCGTCTATAAAGACTCCTCCTTGTTCGGAACCTTTTTATACCCTCCTCCCATACTCAATCCTAGCATGGCGAATGTTTGCATGATGCAATCTTCTTGGGCTGACCTCGCACTGCCCACTTTGGCTAGTAAGCAAACCCGCCCTAACCCAACCCCCTCTGCTCCTAACCCTTTGCCCCCACTATCCAACCTTTTTCCTTCGGAATCTCCTTCCCCGAAAATTCCTCACGCGCCTCTCTACCCTCCTGGGTCAACCCCGCCCGAGCACAACCCTGTTGGCCCCATTCCTCCTGGCCATTTCCATGCTAGTCAGATTCCTTTCCTTGCTCCCCCCTTGGCACTCATTCTGTCCCTATTTTGGCCACCCTGTCCCTTCCCAACTTGACCTTAGGTATACCCATCTGGTACCTCGACCCCCCAGCCCCTACTCTACCTGGCCAACCCAAACCTTATCTTGCTTTGACCCTAGTTCAACTGATACCCATGGCTTATCCTGCTGCACCTGTACCTCAGTCCCCTGTTGCAACAATGTCAGGTGTCACTAGCAAACCTCGCAAGGGGGCATCCAAGGACAAAATCGCCTTGACAACTTCTACCCCTCCTCGACCTCCAAAGCATCCTATACAGTGTGCCTTGTGCGATGTTGTCGGAAATGCTACCCATACCTGCCCGGAATTACCACATCTCAAAACCATGGTCAATGACACATTTCCGGAATCCGATATTCCTGAAGTCCATGTCACCATACTCGATTCTCTTCCAAATCCTAAACACTTGCGCACTAATCACCCTTTTTCTTTGTGCGATTTCCATGGACATTATACCCATCTCTGCCCCTGCCTTGACGAGTATCGTGCTTCTTTAGCTGCATACCGCCAATTCGAAGCCGCACTCGCTCGTCATTCTTCTTCCCTAATGCCAGACCATTTGTCTACCCCGATTACCATTTCTCATCCTGATACTAAAATTACTAAACCTTCAGCCACTATTTCCTACCTTTCCTCATCCCCACGTTTCCCAGCAACCGGCCCCTTAGTACCTTCCTCCAACATTTCGCCTACCCACTCATCTGTTCACTCTGCTATCACCCATCATGCTAACACACATGTGCGTGTTCTCCCTCAAAATCAGGTGTCTCACATTTCTATCTCCTCAAATCCTCCTATTCCACCCACTCTTCCCATCTTTCAGTCCGATGAAGACATCATGGAAGCCATGAACGAACCCAATTTTCCATGGGACGATATGCACCATCGCGCATACTTCCTACCACACCAATCCCATGACCAATATGCCCTCAAATATAAAGACTTCATTCCCGTTCCGGTCCATCAAAATTTGAGACCCATTCATCCTTCTAGATGTGAAGCCATCAAAGCTGAAATCGATAAGCTCCAGCAGGCTAGTTTCATTTACCCCATCTAATACACCACTTGGGTGTCTAACCCAGTTCCCGTCCTTAAAAAAAAAGGCACCGTTCGTGTTTGCACTGAATTTCACAATCTAAACAAAGCTTGTCCCAAAGACAACTTCCCCACACCATTTATTGACCAAATCATCGATGAGTGTGCGGGGCACAAGATTCTATCCTTTATGGATGGCTTCTCTGGATACAACCAAATCGTTATCCGTCATGCTAGTCAACTTAAAACCGCATTCATTAGTCCGTGGGGCACTTTCGCATACTGAGTCATGCCATTTGGCCTTAAAAATGTTGGCGCCACCTTTCAACGAGCCATGTCTTATTGTTTCCATGACTTAGCTCATATTATCCTTGCCTATTTAGACGACCTGACTTCGCGTTCTAAACATCGGGCGCAACACCTTCACGACCTACGTACCATTTTTCTCTGATGTCACAAGTATAACATTCACCTTAACCCATTGAAATGTGTCTTCTGTGTTCCCTCCGGTCGTCTCCTCGGCTTCATCATTTCTAAAGACGAGATAACTCTCGACCCTTTGAAGCTTCAAGCCATTCTTGAACTTCCTCTACCTCATACCTTATGCCAGCTACAAAGTCTCTAAGGAAAAGCTAATTTTCTTCGTCGATTCATCCCTGAATATGCCACTACCGCACATGGCTTCCTCAGACTTCTTTGCTATAACATTCCCTTTGTCTGGGATACATATGCTCAAGATTCCTTTGATGCCCTCAAGCATGCTCTCACATCTGCTCCCTTGATCCGTCCCCCTGACTTCGACCGAGATTTCATCCTATACATATCCACTTCCACCTATTCGGTTGCTGGTGTCCTAATCCAGGAGGATGATAATGGTATCAAACATGTGATCTATTATGTCAGTAAGAACCTTGCCGGTCCACCTGTGTCCTACTCGCATGAAGAAAAATTAGCACTAGCTATCGTGTTCTCTGTCCAAAAACTACGTCATTATATCCTCATGCGTTCCACCAAGGTTGTGACTGATTCCAACCCCATGGCTTTCCTATTGAGTTGCCACATCCTCAGTGGAAAGTACGCTCGTTGGGTCATTATCCTCCAAGAATTCAACCTTGAATTTTTCACCCCAAAAAGTAAGAAAGGTTTAGTCCTCACTGAACTCATTTCTGATTTGCCTACTAGGACACAAGATACTCCCATTAATGATGCTCTTCCTGATAAACATTTTTTTTCCATCACCACCGACGATCCTTGGTACGGTGACATCCTCACTTACTTGTGAACCCAAAAGTTCGCCCTTCATCTTGATCATGATGCTCGACGACGTATCCGACACCAAGCCTCTCGCTACCTTCTAATCGGCGATGACCTTTATCATCTCGGAATAGATATTGTTCTTCGTCATTTCCTCACACACGTTGAAGCTGATCAAGTCCCCAATGCCTGTCATAGCGGCGCTTGTGGTGGCCACCTCTCCGGCCTTGCCACCGCCCAAAAAATCATGCATGCTAGGTATTTCTGGCCTTCTCTCTTCAGTGATTGCATTGAAATAGTCAAACACTGTTCCAATTGCCAACATTTTGCCCCCAAGGCGCGAGCTCCCCCCACTCCTCTCCATCCTGTCGTCACAGCCGGTCCTTTTTGTAAATGGGCCATCGACTTTATGGAATGTCAACCTCCATCTGCTGGTAACCACAAATATATCATAGTGGTGGTTGACTATTTCACTAAATGGGTTGAAGCTATGCCAACGTTCAACAATACGGCAGCCACTGCAACCCTCTTTTTCTTCAACCATGTCATTGGTCGATTCAGAGTTCCAAAACAGTTAGTCTCGGATCATGGCCGACATTTCGAAGATTAGATTTGGCATGAGCTATCCTCCCTATTGGGTTTTGAGCACCAATACTCATCTTCCTATTACCCCAAAGGTAATGGCCAAGTTGAAGCGGTCAACAAAATTCTTAAGACCATGCTTCAACGCACGGTGAATAAGCACAAAACAAATTGGCATCTCATGCTCTTCCCTGCTTTGTGGGCTTATCATACTTCTGTTAAAACCACCACCGGTTTCACTCCTTTCCACCTTGTCTTTGGCGAGGAGGAAGTCTTACCAATCGAGTGTGAAATCCCTCCCCTTCACTTGGCTGTCGAACTTCTCCCTGATACCCAACCTCTAGAACAATGACTTATCATGCTCGAGCGCGCCTCTGAAGACCGTCGTGTTGCATTGCAAACTCTTGAAGCAACCAAAAAGCACACCAAAGCTCATTATGACTGAAAATTCCACCCTCGTACCTTTCATGAGGGTGACCTCGTTCTAGTATATGACAAGGCCCACGATACCCTCGGTCATGGGAAGTTCGACTCACAATGGCTAGGTCCTTACATCATCAATAAATACCTTGGTAAGGGGGCATATCTTTTAGAGGAATTTGAAGGCCATATCCTTCCTAATCCTCACAATGCACTCTATCTTAAGAGATATTACCCCTAGCATTTTCCCTGCAAAATGCAAGATTTCTTCTCTTTTAGATAGCCGGCATCTGTTTGTTTTGCATTTTGTTACTTCACTAGGACACCTGTTGTCCATGAAGCCTTACTTCACCTCCCCTCAAAATCAGATTTTCTCACTTACTACACATGTCATTGGGGGCACCACCTTGCCTCCACACTCATTCCTGTTTGTGTCAATTTCCATCATGAGATACCATTTTGTACTCATGTTCTTTATGATCCCCTTTGGATCATCCCTCATTCTATCATCATCATTAGTATCTATATTTTCGTCGCTCTACTCTTTTCCCTCGTGCCTCAGTTGGGGTTTCCTTATTTGCTCACCTATGGCAGACCTACTTCTGTCGACATCATCTCATTTACTCCAGAAGCTAGGTCTAGGGGACAGTGTACCTTGGTTCAAGTTCTTCTCAGCCTGATCGTGATCTATACACTTGATGGTCCAGTGATACAGCAACAACTATTGGTGATTCCCGGGCGTGTGTGAGATGTCTCAACCCTCATGAGGGGGTGGCTCTGCAGGTAGCCCCCCACATGCCCGGATGACTTCTTCATTTCCACCCTTGATGCAGCTCCTCTCATTTGATGATATCGGCCTCAACCGCTTGTAGCGCCTCTTCGATTTTCCTGTACCAGTTAGATGTTGTGAGCCCTTCCCCGTGTGTAGGGGGCATTTGGGTGTATTTGTGTCTCATGTACTAAAATCGCCTTGTATAAGTCCTGAAGGTTATTCCAAGCATCGCATGTATGTGGGATTCATCATTTTATTTATCTGGCTCATGTTTAGGCCAGCACCTGCTTCATTATTGCGTTTCGTGGTTTTTCAGGTGCCTTAGTCTTTGTACTATTGTTTCGGCGGGCATAGGTATGCCTCCCCCACCGCCTTTAAACACTGGTACCACTTCATCACCTAGAGACTTGTTGCACCTGTAAGTCTCATCTCCTCCGGGTCTAGTCCTTTAGCACATTAGACTACCTTACATTCCTCTCTCTCACTTCCCTCTTAATACCTAGTGATTGAGTTCTTACAACGTACTTCGGTCATACGATTTGCTCCTAACACTTGTACATTGGGGGGCAATCTGTTACACCATTTTTTTGGTCATCTAACTCATTATCATTAGATGAACCCAAGTACACCATGTAAGACCAATTTTACCCTAAGTAAAATTTCTTTCACCATGTCAAATAACATTTTTCCATATTTCTTGGTCATATTTAACCCAAAACAAGGAAAATAATTAAATAAATCATTATTTATTTAATTATTTCCTAGGAATAAGTTATTTAAATCATTATTTAATAATATTCCTAGTTAAATTTGACTAAATCATTATTTATTTAATTATATCCCCATCATATCCCTAAAATAATAAATAAATCATTTATTTATTTATTGTTTATAAATAAAGGAATTGACCCAAGTCAAAAGACCTTTTCCCTCCAACAAATATAATAAAATATTCCTAAAGGGTGGTTCTAGAATTTGATTAATAATATTTTATTCATGCAACAAGTTCTAGATAACCCTAATATTTTATTATAAATAGGAGAGTTTTCCCCATTCATTAGTCACCTTCATTGCATTAGATCACACTGGATCTATTCTTGGTCACCATTTTGAATTTTTGCTTTGTGAGCTCCCATTGAGTTCTATGTTTGTCAGGGTTTTCTACCACAATAAGAGACAGTAATTTTAGATCTGAAACATTGAGGACTTTCAAGAACCCATCCCATTGAGGAGAACCGGAAAACACCTTTCTTGTTTTCCTCTCAGGTGCCCCATTCTTTAATATAATACAAATCATTCTTTTAAACACTTTGTTCTTGTCTTGTCTATTGGATGCATGGATCCATATTATATTTTATCTGCTTAATGTCTTTTGTGCTTAGATCTAAATTTGTGCAGCAGACTCAAAGATATTTTGCAAGCATAATCGATGTTAGGGCTATTTGTTATGCGTAGCTAAAGTGATCTTTTACGACAAAAGATTCATACTAACACTTGTGACTCAAATCAAATAAAATTTTCTTTTTATCTACCCCTTTTTCACTTAACTCAAGGATCAAGTGGTATAAGAGAACCCCAACATGAATCTTCGATAGAATTTGGAAAGGACCAAGAAGTTTTGAAACTATGTTAGATTCATTGGGGTGGGCTAAACCAAAATTTCTTGGATCATAATTGGATCCACATGCACACCTTATTCATCAATAATTTAACTTAGATATTGAACCTTGTCTAATATCATAGAGTATTTCTCTAAGCTAGCACATATTTTTTCTCCCACTGACTGTGAAGGACCTATAAAATATGATACAACTGCTCTTCCTAACTATTTCTCAATATGATGATATTTCCATATATACAAGGATGAAATACTTGTTTAAAGGCCACAAGATATCATCCATTAGCCTCATGAAATTCATAAGGGCATTCATTAAGCCAAATGGCATGACCAGGCATTCAAAAACACCCTCCTTGAACTTTAAATTATTCTTCCACACATATGTTGGTTCTATTGGAAATTGGTTATATCCAAACATAAAATAAATCTTACTTTAGTACTTGGCCCCATTGAACTAGTCAAGAAGGTTGCTAGTCTTGGGAATTAGGTATTGGTTCCTGGTCATTATTTTGTTTAGGGATTAACAATCAATGTAGAGTCGTTGAGTCGCATATTTACTCTACACAAGTATAATTAGGTATCCAAAGGGTGAGTAACTTGGTCATATGTTCCCCTTTCTTATAATCTCTTAGATCTATCACTTGATTTATTTATTTTTTAGAAAACAATGATAGTAGATAGGCACATTGTGTAAAGATACAATGGGGTCAGATTGATTGAGTGATTGACCTTACAGTGTAGAGGTACCCCAATGGGTTAGGAGAATATATATATGTATTATTCCATGACCTGATATACTTACCTATGCTATGTGGAAGTTCCATGTGTGAGGGCCATTGATGTGGCTACAATATTCTCCCTATTTTGAGAGAAATTTAGGAAGAAGACAAATTTCCTATCTGGGAGATGACCTTATTGGTTAGCAAAGATCAAGGAAAGGTGGGACTATCTCTAGTATTTGTTATAGTTTTCTACCCAAAATAATAATAACACTAAAATTTTTAGAATCACACATAGCATGGCGCTTGCAGAAAACCACAAAATTCAAGGGTAGAAATGTCACACAATACCTCATCCTTGAAATTGTTGATGTTGAAGGGTGGGAAATGCTATTATTTGATGTGAATATCTCGCCCTTGATGGATCCACTCAATGGTGTATGGTTGGAGGCGTGGTTTTGTTTAGAGGCCCAACCGCTTAATGGCATCTAATAAGATAAGGCTCTTTTAACGGCCACTATTAATGATGAAACACAGTGGATCACCATTCACCCACATTTGTGAGTGAAATATGCGCTCATCTTGCTATGGATCATTGGGCTCATTTTATTAGACCTTGGTGGTGGAAATAGTGGCACTTGGTTTCACATCAAGGATTTTCCCCCATCTAGGTTTGGTTTAGAATCAGTGATATGTACTTAAAAATTTCTTGATCTTTGTGAAATTTTTGCAGGTGAGTCAATTAGGTTTTAAGCCTATTTTGTGAAATTATTAAATACATATACATGAAATTTTAAACGATCTTTTTGTAGAAAATATAAGAAAATATCACCATAATAGTAAACACATAACATCAATTGATGAAGAAGTTCACCCCTCCTGGGCTACGTGTTGGAGCTAGGATCCTGAAGAAGTAAGAAAGCAAGGAAAGACTCTACAGATCGAGGAGCGGAGCATGCAATGCAGATTTTATTCTGAGTCATAGGGGATTTGGGGTGGTTCAAAGCCCCTTATTATGTAATGGGATGGGATATTTTGTAATTGTTGGATTCTGCCCAGGGTTTTGGACCATGGTATTGTAAATGTCAAATCTATATAAGAAGTCTAGATAGAAGTCATAGGCATCATAAGCATGCAAGTAGAAGTTGATAAAATGCATTTAGATGTTAGTTAGAGTTTGTTCTAGGTTAGAGGAAAAGGCTCCTATAACTATGTGCGTGAATATCTTAGGAATTCTTCACCTATGTGCATGGACCACTACAACTATGTGCAAAGGGTGGAGAGTGGATGTATGATAAGGATCTTGCTGTGAATTAAATACCTGTTGAGAATATATGAGTTATATTGATGCATTTTATTTTTCGTTAATTTTTATGATTGTCTATTTTGAATGAGTTTTTTGATATGTAACTGAATAGAGCAGTATTTTTTATGGTTATTTACTTTATTTAATGCATAACTAAGTAAGATCATGCAGTCTATAGTAATTTCAATAGACATTTTGAACAATGCCTATAGTACCAATAGATATGATCTGTGAAGAGTTGATAAGAAGGAAAAGCCCTAAATCCAAAGTCCAGTGTCCCTCTCGGTGAAAAAACTTAGTTCTAGCATCCCCCCATATTTCCTCAGGTGAGAATTTGATATGCACAAGTAGATCATTGCCAAAAGGGCCTATAATAGTGGGTTTTTTTGGATTATGTAGTCCCATTCAATCAGGGTCTAGACCCCATCAAGCCAACACTACGTCTCCTGGTCCATCTTCCAACAGTTAGGCCTCTTTCATTATGCTCTAAAAATGGTCTTTGCATACATTTACATTGCTCAAATGGTTGTATTGATAGCTCTAATGGCTTCAAAACTATAAAAAACCCCTGTCTAGCCTCTTTTTGCACCCAAAAATCCTAAAAAATGAAGAAGTTATGGTCCCTCCAAGTTTTCTAATTATTCATCCTACAATTTTTACCTCTTGCAAACTGCCCTTCATTTTCACCCCAAAAAATGATAACAGGGAAAAGTTTACGCCAACATCTGTCGTAATTTGTGGGATCTTTTAAATGACCAATAAGGCCTTAAAACCAAATCTTTAATTCATATAAACATGGCTCAATTTTTTTAATTAAATACGAGCGGGGTCCAGCTAAGCCCTGGCCCTTGGTCCCGCTCCTTGTTTCTGTGGGCGCATTGGCTAGGGCTGGGGATAGCCCTAACCCCACCCCAATGTGCCCTTAATTAAATTTTATATATAATTTCTAAACATATGTTGTCAAAAATGAGTGCGACATAGTGGTAAGTTCAAGTTTTGTTGGTGGGAGGTCGCGGGTTCTATCCCCGCCGACCTCACCTTGACCCTTACAAATATTTTATCCAAATAGGAGGTGCCACATGGAGCCCTCTCGTTGTTGGAATCAAGATTTCCGTTAGACCAAAACCCGCACGAGTTAGTCTCCGCTACAATCGCCAGAGTTAGGATCCACGAGAGGCGGTTAGTCCATGTCGCGAAACACACGGGGAGCGTTGAAACCAATGTCCAACAATCTCCCCCCCAACGCGAGCCGGGTGAGTTTCGAACTCGAGACCTGTCACTCTGATACCACTTGTTGGAATCACGATTGCCGTTAGACCAAAACCCGCAGGCGTTAGTCTCCGCTACAATCGCCAGAGTTAGGATCCACAAGAGGCGGTTAGTCCATGTCGCGAAACACACGGGGAGCGTTGAAACCAATGTCCAACACTCATTGGGCCACATGGAAACCTCTCATTGGACTATAAAACAACCAACAACATTGCCCCAATTCCAACCAATCAACAAATGACAAATAACACACCCTGTTCAGCCCAGCAAGATGCAATCAATGATCTAGTGAGCAGTACAGACTGCTAAATGGGAAACTATGTCATCTAGAAGCCGTTTTTTTCCTTTTCTAAAAGTGGACAAAACGTGAATGAAGGAGAATATGGAGTCAGTTTTTCGCAAAACTAGTTGTGTCGGAATCAGAGCGAAGAGATCTATGCAATCGCACAAGTTTCGTTCCATTCTAAGAACATTGAATTTTGAGCATAAGATTCATCCACTATATCATTCCTCCCCATGGGAAGCTTTTGGAACCCAAAATATCACTTTCAATTGAAAAATAGGTGGGAGTATAGTTCCCTCACCATTCCAATCTCAATTCATTTGGATTTTGATCTTGGATTTGTACCCTTGAGCCACACACGAAGATATTCCATGTTTTCTCATTTTGAAGTCCTTGTTTATATGTCAAGGATAGTGTCTTGCTGCAATTAGTCAAGATATTTAGGAGATAAACCTTCAATTTAATACATTTTATCATTCTCTCCTTGATCTTCGATCAAAGGACGCTCATACAATCTTAGATTCTCAACATTAACAACCGCATAAATTTTCATGTTTGAAGGAAAATCCAACCTGAAGGCATTGTTACCAATCTTTTCAATAATTTTGGATGGACCATATTGAATTGGTTTCAGTTTTATACCTTCTCCTTGAAGCATTTATTTTCTAATGTGAAGCCCAACTTCATCATTGACTTGAAAATTGTGATCTACATTATGCTTGTCACGTCTTGTCTTGTACTTGACTTGGCTCTCTTCCAGCTATTCTTGAACTGCTTGATGTACCAATTGGATTTGTTCAATGAACCTTTTATGTTTTTCTATGTCACTATGACCCTCAATAGCAACAAATTTTCCAAAGTTAAAATCTAAATGATATTTAGGCAAGTATCCCAAACATTCCTCAAATGGCAAGGTTTGAATCGAAGAGTGCTTGGCCCATTTATAAGTATGTTGAATATAGTGAAAATGTTCATACCTAAACTTAGTATGCTTGTTGCAGTAGCCATGAAGAAGATTTATCAATGTCATGTTCACCACCTTTGTTTCGTCGTTTGTTTGCAGATGAAATGTCGCACTCTTTTTCAATTTTTTGTCCGTGAGCCCCCAGAAGATTGACCAAAATTTTGTGACAAAGTGAGAATCTTGATCGCTAGAAATGGATGTGGGAAACCCAAAATGCACCCATACATTCTAAAAGAATAACTGAGTAGTTTGTTCAGTTGTAACCTTCTTTTTACAAGGCATTAAAATACACATTTTCCTAAACCTATCCACAACTATATCAAAATAATCATGATCTCTCCTAGACATAAATAGAGCTCATACAAAATCCATAGAAACACTCTCCTATGGACGATAAGGTACACGAAGTGGTGTATAAAATCCCACCTTTCTATTTCTAGGTTTTCTAATAGCACATAACGAGTATCCTCTTACAAATCACAACATGCTTTCAAGCATACGAGGGCAATAACAATACCTCTATAATTGTTCCACCTTCTTACCTCATTGAATTGACCAGAAATAAGAGAAATATGTGTTTCCCTTATGATGTTGACTCTCTCCCCCTGTGGAATACAAAGCTTTCCAATATGGTACAATAGGTTATCATGCACATGATAATCCAATTCCTCTACTTGGTTACCTTGACACTCTCTATACATATTTGAAATCGCTATCTTAAGCATATTATTCAAGATAGCTCTCATGCATGAAATAATTATGCTTAAGAATAATGGATCCACTAACAATTGGCCTAGAAATCATATCAGCAACCATGTTATAGATACAATTCTTATACCTTATCACCAAGTGGAATTGTTGAATAAAACCCATCCATGGTAATTTCCTTGCTTGCTGCAACTTTTTTTGTGATTGCAAGTATTGCAATGGCTGATGATCTGTGTGAATGATTTTTTATTTACCCATCAAGTAGTGTTTCCACTTTTTCACTCTTTCCACAAATGCATACAATTTCTTGTCATATGAAGGATAGTTAATAATTACACCATTAAAATTTTCTGAATGAAAACAAATGGGCTTACCATGTTGCATTATGACTGTGCCCATGGAATTGTCTCTTGCATGAGTCTGTATCTCAAATGACTATCTCAAACATGGAAGTGAAAATACAGGAGATGAACTAATCTTTTCCTTCAATGCATAAAATTATTTTTTTTGCCAGCACCCCACTGGAAGACCTGCTTCACACTTGTCAATGCATGTAATGGAGCAGCTACGATATAACAGAAGTTAGTAATAAATTTCCCTCAATTTTAGACTTCTCCCAAAAAAATTCTAGCCTCTGTCACTATTTTGGCTTGGCTAATTAAGAATGACATAAACCTTGGAGGGATCTATTCTCAACTCCCCTCCTCCAACAATATGACACAAATAGGCTAAGGAAGTTTTCCCAAATTCACATTTTAACATATTTAAAAATAATTTTTCTTTCTTCAGGACATCTAATACTTTTTTGACATGCATGACATTTTCTTTAGGAGATTTACTGAAAATTAAGATGTCACCTAAGTACACTATCACAAAATCATATATATATGGCCTCAATACGTCATTCCTCACACACATGAAGTTATCAGGAGTATTACAAAGACCAAAAAGCATAACTATCCATTCAAACAAACCTTTCTTTTTTTTTAATATTGTCTTCCATATGTCTCCTTCAGCAATTCTAATTTGATGATAGCCACTCCTTAAGTCCAACTTCGTAAAATACTTATAATATTTCAATTGATCAAGTAAATATTCAATTCTAGGAATCGGTTAACAGTTCTTTGCTGTAATCTGATTTAATGCATGAAATTCCACACACATGATCCATGTTCCATCTTTCTTTGGCACAAAAAAAATAGGTGAACCACATGGCCAAGTACTTGGTCACATGATTCCATTGTCAAGCAACTCTTGGATTTGTTCTTTAATTTCTTCATTTTCCATCACTAAGATCCTATACATGCCAATGTTAGGAAGAGGGAAATCTTGCTGCAATTGGATTTCATGTTGGATTACTCTTTTGGGAGGAAATCCCTTAGGCTCCTCAAAAATCTCATAATATTGATTAAGAACCTCAACCAAATCAGATTTCAACTTTGAATCACAACAGTGAAAAGCTTCATTATCAACATCATTCTTCTGTTTGACCATTAAAAGCATAAAATTCTTGCTAGAGTTAATAATTCTCGTCATTTGTTTGACATTCACAAGTGAAATATTTCGTTTCTATCGATGTGATCTACAAATGTACTCAATACCATCTTTGAACAAGTGATATTTGCTTTCATGGCGACGAAAAATAGTTTTCCCATCATAAAGATATGGGCTTCCCAAAACAATACTCGAAATATCAAGTGGAACTACACCTAGTTCAACTTCATCAACAAAGTTTATTATAATTGAAAATTTAAGTATGCATTTCCTCATCACTTGTAAATTTTAATTCTTGCATATCCAACCTAAAGGATAAGGTCTTAGATGAGTAATGGTCTCTACATTTAACTTTTTTTACTAAGTCTTCAAAAATCATATTTGTTTGTGAACCACTATCAAAGAGTGTATCAATTTTGGTATTCTTTAAAATAACTCGAATATGTAAAAGTTCAATTGTTGTTTTCTCATCTTGAGTACCATCACACCAACTTGAAGAACTAGTGCTTGTTATTTACTTACCTTTCATTCCCATTGTTGTGATCTTTGTTTCATCTCTCGAATCAGATCCTAAATCATGTTGTGTAGTTGTAGTTTTCTATTGCTTCCCTTTGTTGATAAACATTTGGGTCTCATATCAAGATGAAGTTTCCAACAATGTTCTTCATCACAACCATCTTTCACACAATCCTTGCATGTTAATTTTTCTCACTCTTTCTTGATGGAAGCATTACTCTTCCCTTGTCCTCTGAACTTACCCTTTCCTTTTTCTCCACTTTTAAATGCCTTTTGTTTCCCTCTTGTGGAACATTTTTCCCTCTTTCTTATAGGTGTGTAGCTTGTACACAAAACTAATCTAAACTTGTAGTGTTAAACATGAGTATGGTATATCTCAAATATCTATGCAAACCTCCAATGTTTTTCAGCAAAGTATCTTGTGATGATATATATACACCCAATTTTAGTGCTCTTCTTCTATATTCTTGAGTATATCTTTGCACACTTTGACCCTTTAACTTCATAAATTTTTTCCAATTCATAATATATTTTCTCATGTATGCTAATGGATAGAATTGTCTTCTTAGTGTAGCAACAAAATAATTCTAAGAGGTTAAGACCTTACCATGTTTTTTCATGTCCTATTGAATTTTGGCTTCCCACAAAATAAGAGTTGGACCTTCCAACCATAATGAAGTAAGATGAATATTGGTGTCATCATCCTTGATCATATATATCCTGCAATACACTTCAAGTTGACTAACCCAATTTTCTAATCCTTTAGTATTTACCTCACCATTATACATAGGAAATTCAAATTTTATGTCAAGTTTCAACAATGGAGTTTTGTCATGTCCCTTTGGAGAATGTGGAGGTGTTGGTGGAGGAGTTTTTGTGGAAGAAGATGATGGTGAAGATGGTAGTGAGGATGGAGGTGAAGAGAATGGTGGTTGTTATCACTCAGGTGTTCCTTGAAGTTGTGGAAAAGGAAAGTAAACCCGAGGTAACCACAAACCAACCTTCAGATACAGAATCTAGCCAATCTGTATCCAGAGAGGGCTCTCTCTTTAAAATTTAGCTTTGTTCTTAGAAAGTTTTAGGCTAGTTATAAGTCCAAGAATTTTGTTTTTTCGTTTAAAACATAAAAATATATGTTTAAACTCTTTTTCTATGTATTTTTTATTATATAGAAATAAATCAATATGATTCATTTACTATAAGGGGCGGGGATAGTTATATGGATATGTTTTTAGCCAAAGGGATTTATAATGTCGATTTTTTATTTCCTCATGTGGGTTTAAATACTTTGGCTAAAACCTATAGTAAAATGGTTTTTTTTTTGGGTTATTTACATAAAAGAAGTTATATATATAGGAAAAGGTTATTTTTTATAAGGATTTAATAAATAAAATCAAATGCTAATATGATAAGGGAACAAGGAAAACTCAAAATACTTTACACAACTAGGAAAGTGAAGATTTCTGAAGCAACTTGCATTATATCAACTTCAACACTTAGACTTAGAATAGCAAGTAATTTTGAGGGATTTTTATAAAATATAGCATGATTTTCCTAAGTAAAATGGAATTTTACTTAGGAAAAGATTAAAAGTGAATGAGTGTAATGATGAATAAATTCAAGTACTTAGGTCTTTTCAATTATTGGGCCGAGGGTCCGGTCCCTCCAAAAGTCAAGGAAATGCCTTGAGCCCCTTTAATCTTCGAATTCCTTAGCACTTAAGGGGAATTAGTAAATGTTAGGGAAAAATTGAGATGGGAAGTTAATGATTTTGACTTTGCTTTCCTCTGAAATTCTGCCAATGTAGTGTTCTGCCTTTGCACTTAGTGATGAAAGTAAAATATTACAAACATTTTAAAGCCATCATTCATCACATGAGAATTTGCAACGCCATCTACCTACCCTACTTATCTTACCCTATCATTTTCTCTTCTTTATTAGGGTGCATTTGAACTAGCAAACCCTTATCAATCTTCTTTTCTTTTTACATGGAAAATCTATCTATTTCTATACTTATTACATCCAAGGGCTCAGATTAAACTGTTGAGCACCTTTTCTTAACTCTACCTATCTACTTATCTGCCAAGATTAAACTGTTTGGTCAGATATTTATTCTCTATTCTACAACATGAAATTGAAAAATGAATGAGTCAAGTTTAAACAGTTTGACTCTTCATAAATTGTGGCAAAAGTTTGACAAGCTGCACACAATTTCTTTATTACAGAAAATAAAATAGTAGTGGCATTTAGATTTGCACACTTTCCTGGTCTATTTTTGTTTGGGGTTCATTTCTTTCATTTTTTGACCATTTTATTCTTTTTACCCTTTGATTTTTCTTTTAGGGTATACCCTCTTTACAGTTTTTAAATTTTTGATTTTTTAAGAATATGGAACACCTTTGCACAAGAAAAAGGTTTGAACATATTGCATAGTTCATCAAGTCAATCATAAAAAATGACACCTATTGGTATAGGAGTATAACAGTGGTGTCAAAGGTGGTTTGTCACCATTCCATTTTTTAGTATTGTCTCCATCTCCTCCTGGAGGTTTGGAGCTCTCACCTTGCAACCTTGTGTTTCTCTCCTCATAGAGAACTTTCACCATTTGTGTCGTATCAAAGAATTATTTCCTGAAGGCTTTCTCATATTCTGACATGTTATAAGGCTCCCCTTCATGTGACATACATTTTGAAGCCTCAACTACAATTTGAGGTAGAATTTATGTGGATATTGTGGCAAACTTTCTCTCCTTGTACTTGAACTAACTTGAGGACTTTCAACCACAAGCTTTCCTTCTCCTATCTTGAGCTTCAACCTTGTAAGCATCACATAAAATTGTAAACAATTAAACCCTCATAGATACAAGAAAACCTAAGCTATGATACCAAAAGGATATGTATTTAAAAAATGCTTGAGGTTTTTGAATTTTTTTCAAGTGAGTCAATTAGGTTTTAAGCCTCTTTTGTGAAATTATTAAACACATAAAAATGAAATTTTAACTGATTTTTTGGAGAAAATATAAGACGATATCACCAATACAGTAAACACATAACAAAAATTGATGAAGGAGTTCACCCCTCTTGGGAAATGTCTCCTAGTCTAGCTTCCAATGGTTGGGCCTCTTTAATTATGTTCTAAAAATGGTCTTTACATATATTTACAGTGCTAAAATGGTTGTACTGATATCTCCAATGGATTTAGAACTGTCAAAAACCTTGTTTAGCCTCTTCCTAATCCCAAAAAGGCCAAAATTTGAAGAAATTATTGTTCCTCCATGTTTTCCAGCAATTCGTCCTACGATTGCAAACTTCCCTACATTTTCACCCGAAAAAACGCTAACAGGGGAAATTTTTCACCAACATATGACACAATTTGTGGGATTTTTTAAATGCCCAATGAGGCCTTAAAACTATATTTTTAATTCATATAAACATGGCCGAATTTTTTAAATTAAATACAGGTGTTTTCGGGCTAAGCCTCGACCCCTAGTTCCACCCCTTTTTTTTCATGGGCACGGTGATCAGGGTTGGGGCTAGCCCCAACCAACCCCTAATCCACCCTTCATTAAACTTTATATACAACCTCAAAACATATGTTGTTAAGAAATGAGCGCAACATAGTGGTAATTTTGGTGGTTTACTATTGGGAGGCCATGAGTTCGATCGCCGCCGACCTCACCTTGAACCTTACAAAATATTTAGTGAACTGGGGAAGTGCCGTGTGGCAGCCTCCAGTTGGGCCACGTGGAAACCTCTCATTGGCCTATCAAATAACCAATAACATTGCCTCAATTCAAACCAATCAGCAAATGACAAATGCCATGTCCTTATTAGCCCAACAAGATACATTCAATTGTCCTATCATCAATCAATTGTTTAGTGAACGGTCCAGTCAGTAGTATGGATTGCTGATTGGGCCACCTTGTCATCCAAAAACCATTTTTTTAGTTGTTTTGAAAAACAGAAATAATGCAATTGTAGGAGCATACGAAGTCAATTTTTCGTGAAACGAGTTGCACCAAATTCAAAACGACGATTTTATGCAAGCACACACTTTTCATTCCTTTATGAGAAATTTGAATTTTTAGCATAAAATTGATCTAATGGATCATTCAGAACTTGTGTTTGACTCCGATGTTTTTAACTTAGCCACTAGTGACTTCCTTGCATAAACTTCATTATATTTTTGAATGGATCTCTTGTGAAAATCACACCGCTTTCCCATATCTTTGTTTATTTTCCCATTACCATTATTTATTTGTGGATTTGACGAGTTTTTCTAGGGTGGTAAACCCCAGATCTATCCTTTTTTATGTGATTTTTGGATGCAATTTCCCTAATTGTACTGTGAAGGATTTATAGATCCAAAATATCTCTTATTCTATTTAATTTTTTTATTGATTTTGGCATCATATCAGTATGTGGTGTCAAGTGGGGATATGTCCAGAAACTCCATTTCTATCTGGATGTATCTTTACAAAAAACCATTGTACATGAGCATCATATGGAACTCAGATTCTTTGATACCCATCTTGGTGTGCAAGGTCTAAAATATATTTATGAACTCTAGCATTGTTTGGTCCCTTTCCTTCCAAAGTGTGGTCCATCTATTGTACTTATATTCCTCGCTTTAGCATGGTAATCTTGTTCCTTAACATGATCCATAAAATAGTCCTAAGTGGGTGCAAATAAAAATAGTGAGTATTCCTCCATGGTCCTTTTCTCATATAAATTTTCCCACCAATCCTTGACATGGGGGCAACCTTAAGGAATGAAAAGGTAATATTTTCTCTATGAAAAAAAACATGGACCAAAAATACACTTCTAGGATATTTAACTATTTTCAAGAATTTATGCATATATATGGCCTTCAAATATAGGAATATTAAAATTAACTTGTAACTTAAAGTGGGTGGTTCCTCCAAAGTGGCCACTTGAGGAATATGCATCACCTATTGGAATTTTTCGAAGGATTTGGGAAAAATTATCCATCATCTCATCTCTGTGTCACTAGAGGGCCTCTCCTAGAAATAATTTAATAGGATCTAATTCTCTCTCATATTTTTTTTCCTCCACCATCGGTGATCGTTGTTGTCGACTGGTGAGCTCGGTTATTGCACCAAGAATGTTGCAACACCCAGAGGATACTCAACTTTACTTATCAACCTAGAATTCATACAAACTTGGAGGTGACAGTGCTATATGAATATGCAATGAGATGTATTCATTCCATTGTCATCTTAGCTCTACCATAAGGTGCTAGTAACTACGAATACTTTGAAAGAAGAAGTCTATCACACTTCTAACTGCAACCTAAGACTAAAAGAATCTCATAATCATTACTCTGTGGGCAAGAAAATAAGCTACACTATATTGCACTCATTTATCTATTGAATGTCTACTTTTGCAATGAAAAAGGACTAACACTCATTCTAAGTACAAGAAAGGAAATTATACTCGATTGCATTCATTTTCTAGACTACTCATTTGACTTTCAAAAAGGAATTAATATGTCTTTGCACACATGTTGAATCAATGAATAACTAAATTCTATCTAATTCATGCCAGCTATTGTGCTAATGGTGCATCTTATGATGAACTAATTACACTCAAGTTACTCTATTTTGTAGCATGAGAAGAGGAAGTTTGGGTGCCCTAAGGGTGTCCTTGAACCAAGGATTCAAAGCTGGAGGCCCGCTAGTGTCTTTTCTAGGCTCAGGTGAGGTGGATGAGTGATTTTTAGGTGAAGGAAAGGTCCCCCAACGCTGCTACAGGATTACCATTTTTCTATAAGAAGTCCTGTAATGCTACAGTAAACAGGTCGAGAGGGTTTGGAGGCCAGAAATCGTGAAAGGGAGGCTAGGAAGAGTGAGGGAAGGGTGTATCTAAGGGAATGGAGGATAAAAAACCGACTCAGTCAAGCTCAAAACCCTCAAAAGGATTATCTTGCACCAAAAATCGTGCTCTCGGTGGTGTGATGATGGTATCCAAATCAAGGTTGTGGGCGCTTGAATGGAAGGTGACTAGTGGAGGTTTGAAACTCAAAGTGATAGTGTTGGAAGGGTCATTATGTGCTTCTATAACCAAATATTCAAACAATACATTCCTTCATGCATTTACCATCAATAAAATTATCATGGAAATAGTGGAAAATATTATTTGAATTTAACTAGAACTACTCATGCACTTGAAACATAAATATACCTATGAACCTACAACATACTGATGATAATAAAAGTGAAATCTATCCTATATTTTCCAAGAAATAAAAAACTGAATATTGTTTATTCTATGGTGGAAGACCTTCCTCCTCAAAATCTAATGGAAGAGGCGAGAGAGGGAGATTGTCAAAACAATTTTGATATTTTAGATGCTACCAAAATTCAATGAAGTTAACCAACTACTGAAGCATAAGGGAAAAACACAAATGTACACAAGAGAGACTCCAACCCATCATTTGGGCGCTAACCCACAAGCTTCAGCTCTCTAAAATCCACTTGGTGAGAATTAAAGCAAATGCTTATTCTTATTTAATAACCTGTCTCTTACATTGACAATAAGTACGAAAAATATCTAATACAGAGCCAAGATTTCTATAGTTTCATATAAAATCTAAATCCTATGGAATTATTTCTCTTTTATATTTATACAAGAGGGTAGCTAACAATAGCTCACTAAAAATTAGAAGTTTTTCCCCTTAATCTTTGAGAGAAGTGGAGCTTCGCTCCCTCTTATCATCCACTCGCTCAGATGCCTTTGAATTTGATTTGTTATAGGAGTATTGGAGGACATATTGGCTTATTCTAGGAGTTAAGAAGGTGGTGAACCTTTCTATGATTTCTCCTTGTTGTCTACTTTGAGCCATGATGATTAGAATTGGATCGGGACCTAAGTGATAGCTCAAATTTCAAAGTTTTTAAAAGTGTGCCAAAACTGAGCGACCTAATATATCTCGTCTTCCTGATTCCGGTGCCATGAACGGTTTGAAAAACCGACACTGTATGAAGAATTTATCACGTTTTGAAAAATCTAGTAAACTACAAATTTTGACAGCTGACCAAGGTTGACTGGGCATTAAAATAGTCAGCAAAAAGGAATATTCTAGCAAATATTCTTTGAATATTCCTCTAAATATTTCCACAGAATATTCCTTTCGGCCCAATTGGATCTTGACAAGTGTCGCAATTTTATTTGTTGTACGGGTTGGATGAGCCAATGAAAAGCTGTCACGTTGCTATCCATGAGGCCGCCACATGGCCCTGCAACTGTTAATTAAAATTTTGGTTGGGTTCATAGGAATCGACCCCGAGACCTTTTTTTGAGAATGCACATAGTCTACCGTCTGTTCTACACATTGGATCTTAACCTATATAGTTGATGGGTTTTTATTATGGTTGAATGCAAATGGCATTGGGGGTTGGGAACCACCGTCGGTCCCAACCTGCCAGTAGTTCCAAAGGAGCCATTCAAATGGCAACAACAGACATCGCAGTATATACATAACCTCCAACCAAAGTCTCCGCCAATGGTTCTGCTGACATGGTCACATGGAAACACGCATTGTTAATTCCGCGTGATTTAAGGCATGAAGGCACTTGAGACAGTTACAAGAAGAAATTTCGTTATAGGTTCAAACCCACAAGCATGTCAAGTTTGTATTCAAGATTAATGCAATTTTTTGAATCCTATGTTGCAGCAAGATGTTTGAATACATGGAGCTTATGGCAAGAAAAATAGTTCTGACAGCTATCAAGATATGAACATTGATGTTGGTTTTCAAAAGAGAGTTGTAACATCTTCAATTTCATCTGCTCAAGAAGGTAAAAAAATATGGACATGCAAAACAACCTTTGAGGTATAATACTTCCCATAATCAAGTTGTTTTTTATTATTTTAAGCATGAAAAATATGCATGCATGAATGGGAGAAATATTTGTTGTTCCTATTGTGGTTTGTGTAACCATGAAGTTTCAAGATGTTGGAAGAGAATGAAGGCATGTTGAAAACATTCAAAGCGAAGGTGACTTGAAAAAAAGATGCAAATACGTGCACACATTTGCAGAAGAAGGGACATCTCATTGCCAAATGTTGGACACTGCATCTAACCAATCATCCCAAGCATTTGAAGAAAGAGGATAAAAATACTAGCGATAATGGAACCAAATATCCATCATCAATGTGAGTCCAGACAATTCACAAGAAGAAGATGTTCAACAAGAAAAATCACCATAGAAGTGGCTTGGTAAGAAGTGGTTTGATTTCTTGACCCAGTAAGACATACATTTCTTTGTACATATGCAAATGTATTTAGTTGTTAATGTTGAAAAATTATGTTTTTATGAGCCACCTTTGATCAGTGATCAATGAAGTGATGTTCAACTACCTTCAATTAAATATTTATCTCTAGAATTTTTGGATTAGTTCAAAGAATATACAATTCTTGACAGGAGGAGAAGGGTATCAAAGAGGGGAAGTATTAACTACCTTCAAGTTGGGGCTCAAAGGTACTAAACCAAGCAAGGAAAAATGGATGGAGGTTAGAAAGGTGAGGGAGTTGTACCCTCATCTACTGAACAAGTAATCAAGTCTTTTGGGGTCCAAAAGTTTCCCAATGGGGAGGAGTGATCAGAATTGGATCAAGACCTAAGTGATAGCTCCAATGTCAAAGTGTTCAAAATTGTGTTGAACCTAGGTGACCGGATAGATCTCGTCTTCCTAATTCTAGCTCTATGAATGATTTGAAAAACCAACACCATATGGAGAAGTTATCGCGATTTGAAAAGTCCAGTAAACTACAAATTTCAACAGTTGACCAGGGTTGACTGGGCATTGGAACAGTAAAAAAAATGAATATTCCATGGAATATTTTTGTAATATTCCTCATAATATTCACCCAAAATATTCCTTCGAGGCCAATTAGATCTTGACAAGTGTCACAATTTTATTTTTTGTACGGGTTAGATGAGTCAATGAAAAGCTTCCACGTGGCCAGCCCTGACGGCGCCAAGTGGCCCTGCAACTATGCATTAAAAATTTCGTTGGGTTCATAGGAGTCAACCCCGAGACCTCCAACTGAGCACGTGCATGGTCTACCATCTGTTATATGCATTGGATATTAACCTGTGTAGTTGGCGAGTTAATATTATGCTTGAATGAAAATGGTGTTGGGGGTTGGGGACCGTCAACAGTGCCAACCCGCCAGTAGTTTCAAGGGAGTTGTTCACATGGAAACAACAAACGTCATGGTATATACATAACCTCCAGCCAAATTCTCCACCAATGGTTCCACTGACATGGTCACATGGAAACGTTCATTTTTAATTCCGCACGGTTTAAACGCTACCCAACCACCTTTCAACCACAGTTTTAAAACATCCTGCTAGAGTTTAATGCGACAGTTCCGCCCAACCGTTAGCCTAATCGCAGGTTTTGGGGGTTGGAATGTGGCCACCCCCAATTGCAACACATATTTTTATGGCTAAAATGGTGGACTATTCGGAAAATCATGCCATTACTAGTGGAGAAATTAATTTAACTTGAGATAAGTGGAGTTCTCCACTTTTAGTGGAGTTTTCTAGATGAAACTGGACAAAAGTGTAGGATGCCAAATTTTCGACCATTCTTGGTGAATGAAGAGTCATTATTAGCTAATTTTATCATTTTGGAGCCATTGGTAATGTTTTTAGAGCTAGCTAAGGACTTATGAGTGTGAGTTTTCTTCAGAGAAGTTCCAAGGGCCAGAAGGGCCACCATGAGCCACCAGGAGAATGAGGCCTAGCCAGGGCAGCCAGAGGCCATTCTCAGCAAAAAAATAGTCTATTATGACTATCTTGAACCTTATAAATCCAATTATTGGGTTGGAAGAATCATTTGGAGACTTCTGAAGGCCGATATGTTATAGAGATAATTTTAGTGAGCCTAGAACCACAGGGTGCCACCAAGTGTTGGAGGCAGAACCAGAGAAAACAGAGGCTTTTTTCAGAAAATTAATAGTCATTTCTGACTATTTTGTACATTTTTAATCTAATTGAGGTATTTTCATAGCCATTTTTAGACTCATAAAGCCGAACAAGCCACAGGGAATTTTTAGGGAGCTTAGTGCCACCAGGGGTTGGAGGCATAGATTGGGGAGCTGGAGTTCATTTTGCACAAATGAACAACCTATTTTGGATGAACGATATTTTTTTGAGACATTAGAAAATTTTTCAGGGATATAAATGGACTTCTAAGATAGTTTCTTCTACAGATAAGCTCAGGAAAGCTTAAGGACACCAACAGAAGAGGTCAAGCCCAAGGGAACCTAGGTTCATTTCCAGAGAGTTAGCAGTCAATATAGGGGTATTGTGGTATTATAAAACCATTGGTATAGTTAAAATAACCATCGGATTTGAGTATAAACTTGTAAAATAAATTTTCCATATTAATCCCAAAGAGCCAAGTCAATTGACGAAGGCTCAAGGAGACGTAGCCCAAGGCATGTGAGTGAACTCCTTTATTAAATTTGTTGTTATGTGTTGATGATTAATTTTATGCAATTTATGGTTGTTGTACATGCTTTTATTCAAACTAAACAAATTTTTAATTCCTCACACTTAAAGCATTAAGACAATTAAAACACATACACCTAATTCAAGTATGCAATTTTGCACATGCATGTATAAGCAATATCTTAGTTTGTTTTAATTGAGTGGGAGGTGCTTGCACAGCATAAAAATTCAAGCACCCATTTCATATCAGGTGGTATCAGAGCACTAGGTTGCTTTCTTGAAAGAGTACAAGGTTTCTTGCTTTCTTGTTTTAGTTGAAGGGTGTTTAACAGTGTAAAGAATTTAACTATTTTCAAATTGACTGATGCTTACAAGTTTGAGTTTGCTAGAGGTGAAGGGGAGATACTGCTAGCTAAGTGTAGAAGAGGACAAGAAGGAATAAGGATGAAGGCATTCTCCTTACCCAAAGGACCTCAAGGAAACCCTTGAAGCACAAAAGGGATTGTTTGCAGAAAAGGCTGCTTGAAGAAGAGATACAAGCTGTAGAAAAGACCTTGAATCTACAACCAAATTGAAGAAGATTTGTCAATTTTTTTTTAAGCTTTGTTAATTTTTTTAAAGTTATTTAATTAATTTACATAATGATGACAACTTCATCAATTGAGTTTTCTAAATCCTCCTCCTTTACATGACTCTTTGATAAAGAGACAAAGCAGGACTTCTACATCCTTAAGGATATGGTGCGAAGTCTGTATGAAGATTTAAGGGAAATCACGGGACTTCATGAGAAATCACTTGCTATGAAGCAAGAGAAAGAAGGACTTCTTCAAATAATGCATGAGATGGAGATGAAACTCCACCATGCCCAAGAGGCCTTAATGAATAACATGCTTGAAGCAGAGGTAAATCATTCAAAATTGTCTTCAATTTCCTCTTCAGATAGCTGTGTAGGTTGATTTGAAAAACAAACTAGAGGTATAGGGTCCCAATTGATGTTAAAAATGGACTATGAAGGAAAGGGTCTAGGAAAACATGTAGAAGGCATGATTGAGCCTATTATGGTTGAGGAAAGGCCTAAGAATTTTGGTCTAGGCTATGTTCAATATTATTGAAAAAAATTTAAAGCTACGAAGGCACTTGAGACAGTTCCAAGAAGAACTTTTGTTACAGGTTCAAAACCACAAACATGTCAAGTTTGTATTCGAGATGAATGCAATTTTTTGAATCCTATGTTGTACTAAGATGTTTTTAGACATGCAACTTATGGCGAGCAAAAGATTTCTGCCAACCATCAAGACATGAACATTGATGTTGGTTTACAAAAGAGAGTTGGAACCTCTTCAAGTTCATCTCCTCAAGAAGGTAAAAAATATGGACATACAAAGAAACATTCGAGGTATAATTCTTCCTATAATCAAGTTGTTTTTAATTATTTTAAGCATGAAAAATCTTCATGCATGAATGGGAGAAAGAGTTTTTCTTCCTATTGTGGTTTGTGTAACCATGAAGTTTCAAGATGCTGGAATAGAATGAAGGCATATAGGAAAAAATCAAATCGAAGGCGACTTGAACAAAATATGCAAAAGACTTGCACACATTTCCAGAAGAAGGGACATCTCATTGCCCAATTTTGGACACTTCATCTAACCAATCATCCCAAGCATTTGAAGCAAAGGGATACAAAGACTGGCAAGAATGGAACCAAAGATTGCATAATCGATGTGAGTCCAGATGATTCACAAGAATAATATGTTCAACATGAAAAATTGCCATGGAAGTTGCTTCGTAAGAAGTGGTTTGATTTCTTGACCCAGTAAGACATACATTCCTTTGTACATATGCAAGTGTATTCAATTGTTAATATTGAAAACTTACATTTGTATGAGCCACATTTGATCGATGATCAACGAAGTGATGTTCAGATACCTCCTATTGAATATTTCTCGCCAGAATTTCTGGATGAGCTCAAAAAATATACAATTCTTGAAAGGAGGACAATATTATCAAAGAGGGGAAGTGTTGAAAACCTTCGAGTTGAGACTTAAAGGCACTAAACCAAGCAAGGTAAAGTGGATGGAGGTTGGAAAGGTGAGGGAGTTGTATCCTCATCTACTGAATAGGTAATCAAGTATTTTGGGGTCAAAAATATTCCCAATGGGGAGGAGTGATCTGAATTGGATCAGGACCTAAGTGATAGATCAAATTTCAAAGTGTTCAAAAGTGTGTCAAACCTGAGTGACTAGATAGATCTCTTATTCCTAATTTTGGCACCATGAACAGTTCAAAAAATTGACACCATATGAAGAAATTATCGCGTTTTGAAAAGTCCAATAAACTGCAAATTTCGACAGTTGACCAAGGTTGACTGGGCATTGGAACAGACAAAAAAAAGGAATATTCCCCTAGAATATTCCTTTTGGGCCAATTAGATCTTAACAAGTGTCTCAATTTTATTTGTTGTACGGGTTGGATGAGCCAATGAAAAGTTGCCACGTGGCCAGCCCTGAGGCCGCCACGTGGCCCTACAACTGTGCATTAAAATTTTGGTTGGGTTCATAGGCATTGACCTTGAGACCTCTTACTAAGCATGTGCACGGTCTACCATCTGTTCTACCCATTGGATCTTAACCTGCATAGTTAGCGGATTTGTATAATGGTTGAATGAAAATGGTGTTGGGGGTTGGGAACCACCAACAATCCCAACCTACCAACAGTTCCAAGGGAGTCGTTCACATGGAAACAACGAATGTCACGGTATATACGTAACTTCCAACCAAATGATCCACCAAATATTCTGCTGACATGGTCACATGGAAACATTCGTTGCTAATTTTGTGTGGTTTAAATGCTACCTAACCACCATTCAACCACAGTTTTAAAACATCCAACTGCAGTTTAATGCGATGGTTCTGCCCAACCATTAGCCTAACCACGGGTTTTGGGGGTTGGCGTGTAGCCAACCCCAACCAAAACACTTATTTTGGTAGCTAAAACTTTAAATTATTTTGGAAAGTGCACCATTTCTGGTGGAGAAGTTAATTTAACTCCAGATAAGTGGAGTTCTCCACTTTTAGTGGAGTTTTTCTAGGTGAAACTGGGAAAAAGAGCAGGAGGCCCAATTTTCGACCATTATGGGTTAATGAAGTCATTATTAGGTAATTGGAGCATTCTGGAGCCATTGGTGAGGTTTTTAGAGCCAGCTAAGGAATTTTGAGTGTGCTTTTTCTTCAAAGAAGTTCCAAGGGCCATCATGAGCCACCAATAGAATGAGGCCTAGCCAAGGCAGCTAGAGGAAATTCTCAACAAACCAATAGTCTATTCTAACTATCTTGAACCTTATGAATTCAATTATTTTTTTTCATAAGCATTTGGAGAAATCTGAAGGCCAAGATGATACAGAGAAGTTTCGAGTGAGCCTAGTGCCACATGGTGCCACTAGGTGTTGGAGGCATAACTAGAGTAGCAAGAGGTCGTTTTCAAAAAATGAATAGCCATTTCTAACTATTTTGGACATTCTAAATCCAATGGAGGTATTTTTAGATCCATTTGGAGACATATATAGCCTAAGAAGCCACAGGGAAGTTTTAAGGAGCCTAGTGCCAACAGGGGTTGGAGGCATAGATTGGGGATCCAAAGCTCATTTTGCACATATGAATAGCCTAATTTGGATCACTAATATGTTTTGGAGATAGTAGAAAAATTTTCAGGGATAGAAAAGGACTTCTACGAGATTTTGTGCTATAAATAACCTCAGGGAATCTTAAGGACACAAACAGAAGAGGTCAAGCCAAAGGGAGCCTAGGTACATTTCTAGAGAGTTAGCAGTCAATCCAAGGGTATGATGGTATTCTAAACCCATTGGTATATTTCAAACAACCATTGGAGTTGAGTAGAAACTTGTAAAAGAAATTTTCCATATTAATCCCAAAGAGCCAAATCAACTAACGAAGGCTCAAGGAGAGGTAGCCCAAGACATGCAGGTGAACTCCTTTATTAAATTTGCTTTTATGTGTTGATGATTAATTTGCTACAATTTATGGTTGTTTTACACACTTTTATTCAGCCTAAATAAATTTTTAACTCCTCACACATACAACATTAAAACAATTAAAACACATACACCTAATTCAATTATGCAATTCTGCAAATGCATGTATAAGTAAGATATTAATTTGTTTTAATTGAGTGGGAGGTGCTTCCATAGCATAACAAGTCAGCCACCCATGTCAGATTAGGTGGTATCAAAGCACTAGGTTTCTTTCTTGATAGAGCACAAGGTTTCTCGATTACTTGTTTGACTTTAAGGTTATTTCACAGTGCAAAGAATTTAATTGTTTGCAAATTGATTGATACTTACAAGTTTGATTTTTCTAGAGGTGAATGGGATCTACTAATAGATAAGTATAGAAGAGGTAAAGAAGGAATAAGGATGAAATTATTCTCCTTACCCAAATGACATCAATGTAACCCTTGAAGCACAAGAGAGATTGTTTTAAAAAATGGTTGCTTGAAGAAGAGATACAAGCTGCAGAAAAGAGCTTGAATCTACAACCAAATTGAAGAAGATTTGTAAATTGTTTTTTAAGCTTTGTGAGTTGTTGTTGAATTTATTTAATTCATTTACATAATGATGACAACTTCATCAAGTGAGATTTCTAAATCCTCCTCCTTTACAAGACTCTTTGATAAAGAGATGAAGCGGGACTTATACATCGTGAAGGATATGGTGCAAAGTCTATATGAAGATGTAAGGGAAAGCACTACACTTCATGAGAAATTGGTTGCTATGAAGGAAGAGAAAGAGGGACTTCTTCAATGTATTCATGAGATGGAGATGTAACTCCATCATGCCCAAGAGGCCTTAACCAAGCACATGCTTGAAGCAAAGGTAAATCATTCAAATTTGTCTTCAATTTCCTCTTTAGATAGACGCGTAGGTTCATTTTAAAAACACACTAAAGGTATAGGGTCCCAATTGATGTTAAAAATGAGCTATGAAGGCAAGGGTCTAGTAAAACATGCACAAGACATGATTGAGCCTATTATGGTTGAGGAAAGGCCTAAGAAGTTTGGTATAGGCTATGTTCAATATTATGGCGAAAACTATAAATCCATGAAGGAACTTGAGACAGTCCCAAGAATAACTTTTGTTACAGGTTCAAACCCACAAACATGTCAATTTGTATTCAAAATTAATGCAATTTTTTGAAGCCTATGTTGTAGCAAGATGTTTGTAGACATGCAGCTTATGGTGAGCAAAAGAGTTCTGACATCTATCAAGACATGAACACTGATGTTGGTTTTCAAAAGAGAATTGGAACCTCTTCAATTTCATCTCGTCAAGAAGGTAAAAAATATGGACATGCAAAGCAACATTCGACGTATAATTCTTCCCATAATCAAGTTGTTTTTTATTATGTTAAGCATGAAAAATCTGCATGCATGAATGGGAGAAAGAGTTTTTTTTCCTATTGTGGTTTTTGTAATCATGAAGTTTCAAGATGCTGGATGAGAATGAAGGCATACAGGAAACATCCAAAGCAAAGGTGACTTGAAAAAAATATGTAAAAGACTTGCACATATTTCCAGAAGAAGGGACATCTCATTGCCCAACGTTGGACACTGCATCTAACCAATCATCCCAAGCGTTTGAATAAAGAGGATAAAAATACTGGCGAGAATGGAACCAAAGATTCCATAATCGATGTGAGTCCATATGATTCACAAGAAGAAGATGTTCAGCAGGAAAAATCGCCATGGAAGTGGCTTGGTAAGAAGTGGTTTGATTTCTTGACCCATTAAGACATACATTTCTTTATACATATGAAAATGTATTCAGTTGTTAATGTTGAAAAATTAAATTTTTATGAGCCACCTTTGATCGATGATAAAGGAAGTGATGTTTAGCTACCTTCTACTGAATATTTCTCAACAGAATTTCTAGATGAGCTCAAAGAATATACAATTCTTGACAGGAGGACAAGAGTATGAAAGAGGGGAAGTGTTGAATACCTTTGAGCTGGAGCTTAAAGGCACTAAAACAAGCATGGTAAAGTAGATGGAGGTTGGAAAGGTGAGGGATTTGTACCCTCATATACTGAATAGGTAATCAAGTCTTTTGGGGTCCAAAAGATTCCCAATGGGGAGAAGTGATCAGAATTCGAACAGGGCCTAAGTGATGGCTCAAATTTCAAAGTGTTCAAAAGTGTGCTAAACTTGACTAACCAGATAGATTTAATCTTCCTAATTCTGGCACCATGAATGGTTCAAAAAACTAACACTGTATGAAGAAGTTATCACGTTTTGAAAATTCTAGTAAACTACAAATTTCGAGAGTTGACCAGGGTTGACTAGGCATTGGAACAGTCAGAGAAAAGGAATATTCTAGGGAATATGATTGGAATATTCCCTAATAATATTCCTTTTTGGATAATTGGATCTTGACGAGTGTCGCAATTTTATTTTTTGTATGGGTTGGATGAGCCAATAAAAAGCTGCAACGTGGACAGCCCTGAGGATGCCACGTGGCCCTACAAGTGTGCATTAAAATTTTGGTTGGGTTCATAGGATTCAAACCCAAGACCTCCTACTGAGCATGCGCATGGTCTATCATTTTTTCTATGCATTGGATCTTAACCTGTATAGTTGGCGGGTTTTTATTACTGTTGAATGAAAATGGTGTTGGGGGTTGGGAACTGCCGGCGGTCCCAACCTGCCAGCAGTTCCAAGGGATTCATTCACATGGAAAAAAGAAATTTCGTGGTATATATGTAACCTCCAACGAAATTCTCCACCAATGGTACCACTGACATGGTCACATGGCAACGTTCGTTGCTAATTCTATGCGGTTTAAACGCTACCCAACCACGGTTCAACCGGAGTTTTAAAACATCCAACCGGAGTTTAATGCGATGGTTCCACCCAACCGTTACCCTAACCATGGGTTTTTGGGGTTGGCATATGGCCACACCAAACCACAACACTTATTTTGGTGGCTAAAACGTCGGATTATTTGGCAAAGAGTGCCATTTCTGGTGAAGAAGTTAATTTAACTCGAGATAAGTGGTGTTTTTCTAGGTGAAACTGGGCAAAAGTGTAGGAGGCCCAATTTTCGACCATTCCGGGTGAATGAAGAGTCATTGTTAGCTAATTGGAGAATTATGAAGCCATTAGCGAGTTTTTTAGTGCCATCTGAGGACTTCCAAGTGTTATTTTTCTTCAGAGAAGTTCTAAGGGCCACTAGGGCCAACAGGAGCCAACAGAAGAATGAGGCCTAGCCAGGGTAGCCAGAGGCCATTATCAGCAAACCAATAGTATATTATGACTATATTTAACCTTAGAATCCAATTATGGGGTTTAAAAATCATTTTAAGACTTATTAATTTCTAGATTCTACATAGAAGTTTTCAGTGAGCGTAGAGCCAGAGGGTGCTACCAGGGTGTTGGAGGCAAAACCAGAGCAGCCAGAGGCCTTTTTCAACAAATGAATAGTCATTTATAAATATTTTGGACATTATTAATCCAATGGAGGGACTTTAAAATCCATTTGGAGGCTTCTAGAGCCGAATAAGTCACAGGGAAGTTTTAGGGCGCCGAATTCCACTAGGGGTTGGAGGCATAGATTGGGGAGCCCGAGCTCATTTTGCACAAATGAACAGGCTATTTTGGATGATTGATATGTGTTGGAGATAGTAGAAAATTTTTCAGGGACAAAAAAGTAATTCTAAGAGATTTTGTGCCATAGAGAAGCTCTGAGAAACTTAAGGACACTGACAGAAGAGGTCAAGCCTAAGGGAGCCTAGGTCTGTTTCCAGAGAGTTAGTTGTCAATCTAGGGGTAGGATGGTATTCTAAACCCATTGGTACAGTTCAAAAAACCATTGGATTAGAGTAGAAACTTGTAAAATAAATTTTCCATCTTAATCCCAAAGAGCCAAGTCAATTGATGAAGGCTCAAGGAGACGTAGCCCAAGACATGCGAGTGAACTCCTTTATTAAATTTGTTGTTATCTGTTTATGATTAATTTGCTGAAATTTATGGTTTTTTTACATGATCTTATTCAACCTAAAAAGAAATTTAATTCCTCACACATAAACCATTAAAATAGTTAAAACACATACACCTAATTCAAGTATGCAATTCCTCACATACATGTATAAGCAACATCTTAATTTGTTTTAATTTAGTGGGAGCTTCTTTCATAGCATAAAAAGTCACCCACCCATTTCATATCATGTGATATGGAATTTCACTTAAAAATAGAATTATTCCCTTCGTTTCATGTAATTAAACCATGTTAGGATTCAATTCATGTAAATCCTTTTTACACCATTCTCAATAAGCAAAAAATGACAAAATGTAATTAAAAGGATGTGAGAGAGAGTAAATAAGATAAAAATGTGACACTATAACCCATTCAAATATACCTAATTATGGCCCTCATCATCAGCCCCATACTGAAATATTTTCTCATCATTGAGCAACTCAATCCTCCTTCTTGATTTCCTTCAAAGCTCTTGTAGCTTCTCTGACATCCCAAGGTATCATGGAAGGGGTTCCTTCAGGTGGGTAAAACTATCCATTCTTTTCTTCTTCCTCCCATTCCATCTGATCCTTAATTTTCTCTCTTCCTTCATGTAGCACCAACAGAAAATACAGGCTTAACTTTAATCTAAGCTACTATATTTTCATCCTCCGCATGCCTATTTTGTAAAAGGATTCTCTTACAAGGCAAATCTCAATATTTCTGGAGTATGATAATCTGGGTTCCTTTAGCTAAGTGGTATACCATTCCATATTTTTTGTCGTGCCATTACACTCTCTTCTCCTAGTAATCTCGATATGTCATCAAAATGTGCAATTGATTGTGCTTGGGTGTCAAGGTATTTATTTTCAAGCTTAGCATTAGTGGAGATCATCTCATGATTGTTTATGACACGTCTAGGGCTGATGATTTATGCTCTGATTTGGAGGGGTTATTTTCCTTCTCTCCTCGTCACCCTCCTTACTTCCTCTACCCTTATTTCTTAATTGGCCACCCAAGATGATAAGACCATCAATTGCATATCTCCCAACCTAGAATTTGGGTCCCAAATGTTCATATCAGTTAGAATAAGAATGTGCATGTAGAATTTTTCTAAATTGGATCTCTCTTCCATACTAGTTTGTCTACATAAATCAATGAATTTCCTATAGTTTTGAAAGGGAAATGAACCATTTGTGCTAAGGTTTTGAACTAAAACTATAACAATTTCTCTTATAAATAGATGCCTTAATAATTTCAAGGGTTTCTCTATTGTATTGCATCCATGTGAATATCTGCCATAATGGTAATTTGTTTGTCCTTTTGTTGCAATTTTCCCATCAGTCTTATGTTCTCTTGTTGTTCCTCCTACAACTATCCTCTCAATAGTGACTCTCTGAGCCTGACATCAACTAAGTCTCTCCCCATTTCATTGATTGTTTCCTCCATTAGTCCCACATCTTCCACATTTATGGATCTTGCAATTTTCATCCACTTGGGTGCACTCCCTTTCTCTTTATAGCTCATAGAAGATGGGAATGAAGAATTTTTTAAGGATCAACCTCACTCCTTAAATTTTATAATAAGAGCTTAAACTGGGATGTGGGGTAGGTTGTTGGAATTTTATGATGTCTTTCTAGCCAATTTGTGGAGAGGTTTCTTCTACTTGTGGATGTTATCCTATAATTTGTGTCTTCCCCTTTATCTCCTATTTTTCAATTTGGGCACTCTGCCCTTCTATTTATTCCTTTTTTCCTTTAATTTGGCAATTCTACCCTTCTATTTGAGCCTTTTTTTCTTAAACTTGGGCACTATTCCCTTCCATTTATGTCTTTTATCCCTCAATTTGGGCACTCTTCCCTTCCATTTCTGCCTTTTGTTCCTCCCCTTCAACATTCTGATCTTCCTATAGCAATTTCTGACTTTCCTGTAGCAGTCTCTATCTTTCATGTAGCACACCCTATTTTTCTTGTAGCATATCTTTTTCTCCTCCTTGGTGTTCTATGGGAAGTTATAACTATTTTAGGGATGATAATATGGAGGAGTGCCTTCTTGCATATGTCATGGGTGTCTTAGATTTTGTCTTGGGGGAAGTGACTTCTTGAATATTTCCTTCTTCTGGCTCTATTTCTTCCCTCTTTCTAGGTGACTCCTGAATGGTTATGGGGCTTTTTGTTAGAGTTTGAGGCCTCCCTTGTCACCCCCTTGGGATTTTCAAGGTCTTGAAATGCATGGGAGCCTATCTCTTTCTTTTGGTTTTCATAGGGTGCTTAAAGTGGCTAAAGTGGTAGCCACTTCTTTCTCAGTGTTCCCTTCTGAAAGACTAGTTTTTTTAGGGGAGATATCAATGGTTTTCTTGGTCCTCAAAGCCTCCTCCTCTACTACCTTTTCTTCTTCCTTCTCTTCCTCCTTCTCTAGAATTTTTATGTATGTTTCTACATCTTCTATGTTTCTTCCTCTGTTTCCATTTCCTCTTCTTCTTCTATCCTCTTAGTCTCTTCCTCCCATTTTTTAGTGTCCCTATCTCTGAGGTTAGAGGCAAGGGTATCTCCAAAGGTGATGTATTTTGTCCCTATTAGGATTTATCTTTCCATGTCAATGAAATTGGACCAAAACATAGCAATTCTGAGGTTGTTTAGAGCATCATCCACTATAATTTTAATTAGACCATGATGGGATAGGTGTTGATGTTTTCCTTCCCTACATCTATGGCTCATATATCTGATGGAGTGAAGGAGGAAATATTAAATGTTCAACCTTTGATCCAAAGGTATATCCTCATTGAACCTCGGCTCATGCAACAACCTAAAATGATATCCATAAACTACACTTAGTCTTCCATGACATGATATGTACTTCATAATATTGTAGGCTACCTCATCCCACGATTAAGGAAAACTATCCCTTCTTATCCCATTATTGTCTTCTATGTGTTCCTCATTGGGAAGAAACAATATATTTTTGGTAGTAACACTACTGATCCTGTCCTATCTATTATAGTTTATCCCTAGGGGTAAGGTGGTCACTTTTTTATCAACCTATTTTTATACTCTTACATCACTAGCCCCTTACCCTCACCACCTGTTGACTTTTCCCTAGAAGGAGGGGCTCATTTTCCCAGTTTTGACCCTGAGCTGTAAGCTAGCAGGCTTATGCCCCCAGCCCAAGTGCTTGAGCTGCTACTAGGGCCTCTTGTACCCGCGGCTCAGGACCTAATTCATTAGTTCAGTGTCAACAGCCAAGGAAACCTTATAAATTTGCTCAATTCCTAGGCGATGGGCTTCATTACTCATTCATTTGAGTTGGCCAGGACTGATCCACTAGAATTTTCCTTAACTTATCGTCGTCCTGAGCATCTAAATTCATACCCCAAAGACCTTTCCTTCACCTATTTATGTTGGATCATTTTAGAGGGTCAGGCTAGTCGTAATTTTAGTTCCATAGAGAACCATGTTGCTGCTAAGATCTTGACACCATTTTTCTATCTTGTCATTATCTTGAGATCTTGTGAGGTCTCATGCTATAGGATAATTCTCTTCATACTCTCATCTAGTGGGGAAACTCTACCAAATCATGGAGAGGAGAAGTTGGAAGTAAGGTATCAAAGCATCATTTTATATTAACTAAGATCTATGTTCCCTTCCTGTATATGATTTCATATTCAAATCTTGCAATTGTTTTATGATATCGTTCATATAACGATCTTCTTAGGAAGACAATTTTTTTTCTTTTTATGGTTGTGACTCTGTGTAGGTGTTGAGATCATAGGCAGATCAGATAGATGGCTAATGTGGAGGGCAACAGATCGGCATCGAACTCAAGATTCATCTCTAACCTACGAGGAGTAAAGATAGCTTCTTATTCCTCATAGAATTAAACAAATGCATGATTTCTTCTGGATCATAATGGATTTATAATCTAGGATGTCTTCTTAACAATGCTTGTATTTTCTGGTTATCTAACGAAAAACTAGGTCATGAGGAAACAACTCCTTGCAGTTTTTTCTGCAACAGAAATGATGCTTTCAATCATGTAGAAACACATTTTTTTTTCCACCATATAGAAACATTAAAAGCGTACATGGTATTTTTCCAACCATATAAAGTTATGAAAATGTAAAAGGATTTTTCCAAATGGCTAAAACAAAAAAGGCTAAATTTTCATGTCTCATATTAGAATTGTAATGGGAAATGCATATAACTGGAACAAAATACGATAAGAATTATATATATTGGAAATATATCTAAATATTTGGAAGTATATACCAGTAAAATATAAATGTAAATACTAAAATGTACCTAAAGATATAACATTGTTTGAGAACCAATGATAAAAACTAATGCAACGACCATGTATAAAATAAGTCACAGTAATTATAATTATAAATGCAAATAAAAATGGATAGCATCCAAAAACATTCAAATGAAATTAAGAGAACTAAAGGGGATGCAAAAAGAAATATTTTCGAGAAAATTACATTAGGATTCAATATCCAACATCCGATACATACACATATAGAAGAAATTATAGCAGGATCCATATAAATATCCATAGAATTGTAATTTTAAAGTCTTAGCATACATACCCAAAAGTATGTAAAGTAAAAAAAATGGAAATAATTTCCACAACCACATAGAGCATATAAAATGAAAATATGTATAATAAATCCTAACATGAATAATATCCTAAGATTCCATGTCCATATCTAATGGTGGAATCTCATCAATAGAATCAATATAGGGAGAAATTGCAAAAACATTTCCGGACTCGACCAAATCGTTGGACTCCTACATCGTTGGAGACCCAAACCCATGCATATTTTGATTAGTTGAATTGTCAATATCTGTTGGAAAACAGAGGAGAGTCATCATGTCATATAATAGGAAAGGAAATTCACTACAGTTGCATGATAAGAACCACACCTTGGACTGTTCGAAATGGAAGATAACTAGGACATTTGTTATTTATATATGTAGAAATTTCTTCCAACAACTTCCATTTGAAGCCCCAATCATCCTCAAAGTACTCAATTCTTTGTTCAACACACGGATGGCCAAATTGGAAATTATATATTTCTTCAATTGACCATACAGAAGTGGAGCCATCACTGACAAGACATATCAACTAATTCCTACATATTGCTAATGACATACTCTGTGTGTGAGTGATTGGTACAAATTAAAAACCTCATTCATTTTTTATTACATCAAACCATTAGATTGTATACCGGTATCGAGGATAATATGCATACTTTGTGTCGAGATAGAGCCAAAACAATTTAATTTTATAAAACACTACATTTTGAGGGGGTGAAGTGCCACCAAATGGAAGATCAACCCTTTGCCAAACCCTATCAAGACTACTGTACACATAAAATTTAGACTACATTCTATCATAGATATGTTTTAGAACAACCGAGTCATATTTGTTGCTGCTTACATTTTCCAATAACGAAAAGAATCCCCAATCTCCAATTTGTATTTGTTGAATGTTTTTTAAGGCCTTTGTAAATGGATTCATTACAAAATAGTAATGGGAGAATTTTGTTGGTAAGGATAAAACTACCATTGGTCCAACATTAGACTCTACTTTGTATCTTCAATCTATGAATCACAAATGAAAATGAGATATGTACCAATTCTAATTAAGGTATTCAGCAGCAAAATAATTGTCTTCATTATTGAGGAAAGGAACCATAAATCTAAATTCAGTTGTACAAATATGCTTGCAATGCAATAAGAAAGAAGGTTTTTGCAAAACACTCTTCCATTTCTTACAAAGAGTGCTAAACTTTATCACAACCAATAAAGGGAGAAAAAGGAAGACAATTTCAAGAATTTCAAATGGAATATAACTCCAATAGCTAGATCCTTAATAAGACAAAATCACATAACATAAAAGAAAAAACACGTAATATCAACAAACAAAAAAATTCAATTAATCATGAATAGAATTAAAATTAACATACATAAGCAATATTCCATCTACAAATATAGTAAAATTCACATATACATAATGTATAAAATCATATGAGCGATAAGAACACTATTACAATAGTGAAAAAAGAACTCACAATTTTATAAACCTAATGTTTACAATCCAATATTATAAATCTTAATAAATCTATTTTTAAGTTTCTATTAATGTCTATGTGTAATATTGATGTAAATTTGTTTAATACTAAAAATGTTTATCTTATAAACCTCAAGCTATAAAATAACATAATGCTACATGGACCAAATGATATAAAAATACCAAAAATTTTAATTCTAATGTCATTGAACCTAAAAAAAATTAGAGTTAAATTCTAATGTCATTGAACCTAAGTAAACTTAAAGTTATCAATCCTATTGTTTAATGAAATATCTATATTGATGTTTAACATCAATATTCCAGTAATATCCATTATCTGTATTACATGAATGACCCTCTTTTTATATGGATGAATTTAAATCATGCATCAATATTAATTCTATAAATTTTTATATCATGTATTATTTAATAATCGAAAAGATAATTTCATAATTATAACAAATATATATTTACAATTATAGTTTGATCTCATTTAATTAAATAGTAAAAAATAATATAAATATAAAAATATAAAATAATTAATATTCCAATTTTTATTAATATAAATTGCAATGATAATATAGATTATATTGATTGTATCATATTAATGTATCAATATATTAATAGTATTATATATTAATAATAATTATATTAACTATATTATATTAACAATATTAAAATTAACAATATTAATAAACAATTAATTAAAAAAATTCGAGTAATATGTCTTATTTGTATTATATGAATGATTATCTTTGTATATGGATGAAATTCACTCATGCATTTATATTAATTCTATAAATGTTTATATCATTTATTATTTAATAATTGAAAAGATAATTTCATCATTATATTAAATATATATATATTCACAAATATAATTTGATCTTGATAATACGTATTTAATTTAATTAAATGGTAAAAAATAGTATAAATGTAAAACTATAACAAAAGTTAATATTTGAAATTTTATTAATATAGGTTGTAATGATAATATAAATTATATTAATTGTATTATATTAAATTATCAATATATTTACAGTATTAGTATTACATATTAATAATAATTATATTAATTGTTTGAAAAGGAATGGAATAACTTATTGAGGAGTTTTTAGCCATATGTTTCTGACTACAGAAATGAGTACAAAAATAAGTCCCTCTTCAAGGTAGGGCCAACTTTCTTGAGAAAGTTAATAAATAATCAATATTAAAGTAAACTTTTGATATGTGGCTCAACTAATTTTATTTACTATTAAAATTACTAATTTAATTAGATAATATGCACAGATCTATAATTAAACAAATAAATAGTTTTATTATAAATTATTATAAATTTGGTATGTATAAAGCCAATAGTGAAGGTAAAATGTTAAACTCAGAGTAGTCACATTAGTTAGTTAGAGAAAACCAATTCCATAAAATTTAAGATAATTATATTTCTTATATAGAGGAACTAAAGGAGAGAGAGAATAAATGGAGTAAGTTTAAATTTCTTATTTATAATGAAAAAAATAAGAATATTATAAAATGTTTATAATAAATAATTTTAAAAATATTAAAAAATCTAAATATTGAACATTAATGAATATTTTTTTTATGATTGAGAAATATTTGTAAAATCTACACCATTAATGAATATTTTTTTCTCATTGAAAAATATTTTTAAAATCTAGAAATTAAATAACTAATAAATATTATTAAAAATAAATTATTTGTTTACATAATATATTAAAAAATGAAAATTTATTTTGCTACATTGCTAAATTCATTAGTTTCTCCAAACAAATATAAATCCTGTTAATATGTCATTTGCTAAATTTCAAATGAATTTATTTGACATACCCAAGCATATCACAATGACATGTTGAAAGTGAAAAATTATTCATTTTAGTTTCACCATGGGCTTTATACATGTCAAATTTATAATAATTTATAATAAACTATTTATTTGTTGAATTGTAGATTTGTGCATATTACATAATTAAATTAGTAATTTTAATAATAAATAAAATTACTAATTTAATTAAATTAGTAATTATAATAATAAAAATTAAAACTTACTCCATGTGTTTGTCTCCTTTTGTCCCTTTATATCTGAAATATAATTGTGTAAATTTTTATCGAATTGGTTTTTTTTGTAACTAACTAATGTGAGTATTGTGAGTTTAACATTTTATTGCAGTATTTGAAGTAAGCATATTATACATATATTTTACTTATCACTATAAATTATTGATAATGTATGGTTTAACAATTAATAAACAAACATTCAGAAACATTAAAACAAATAATTACTTGTAGCAAAATTTTTAATATTTAAATTCTTTCTTAAGTGTTAGGTATTAAAAAATATATTCTTATATAATTATATGAAATATATATTTTCAATTATAATTTTATAATTATAGAAAACATATATTTACAATTATAATTTTATCTTGATAATTTGTATTTGAATTTAATTAAATGGTAAAAAATAATATAATGCAAAAATATAAAATAATTAATATCTGAAATTTTATAATATATGTTGAAATTAGAATATAAATTATATTAATTGTATTATATTGAAGTATCAATATATTAATTGTATTATATATTAATGATAATTGTATTAATTGTATTAATTATAGTATATTAATAGTATCATATTAACAATATTAATAAATAAATAATCAATTTTTATTTTTCAGTGGAGGATGAAAAGAGAAATTCTTTAATATTGAGTAATTTTCATTATTTGTATTACATAAATGGTCTTCTTTGTATATGGATGAATCTCACTCAAGAATCAATATTATTCTATAAATTTTTATATCATTTATTATTTAATAATTGAAATGATAATTTCACAATTATATTAAATATATATTTAACAATACAATTTGATGTTTTTTTTTTAACATAATCGGTTGCTATTTTGTATTCCAAAAAAGAGGAGAAAAAACTCCATGATTACATGCTAGACTGCTTGCAGTGCAGTAGAGGAAGTAGCTATAGCAAAATGCTACATTTCCTTTGTTTCTAGTTTTCGAGAAGAGCTGAAATAAAGACAATGCATATATGCGAACAAAATGAGACAGAAGAAAGACAAATTTTAAAGACATGCTTAATAGTAGAGAGCAAGTTAATCAATGCTTATATGGTTAATATGGCGCACTATTGAAACATCAGGATTGTCTTCACTACCAGCATTCCTCATGTTGTTGGAGTTGGAGCTTGGAGCGATGCGCTTCTCCAACATGTATTTGAGTATTTTCACAGATTCTTCAGCATGTGTACATCGATTGGAAAGAGTATTAAATTGATTTTGAAGAGAGGTGACCCTGTGGAGAAAGACATTAACATTTGCTTCATGTTTTTCATCCAAGATTTTGACCTCTGTTTGCAACTTTGCATCAAGAATTTTTTGGTGAGCTCTGATTTTCTCTAGCTCGGCTTGAAGATCTGCGCAGTGGAGAAAATCTTCACTGTGAGCCATGCTGGAGGCGATTGATAAGAAGATGGAAGGTGCAGAATCCGCAAGAGGTAGAGTAGTGCAAGAACTGCAAGGGCGCAGCTTCAGAGGGGAGATGAGAAGAGCAGCAGATGCAAGGGTGGAAGGTTATGGAGCAAGAGGGGATAGCGCCAGAATAGTAGAATGCAGCAGATTCACGCAGGTGAGAGGGATCAGGATGTGGGATTCCAAGGATTTAATCAGCAGAGGGAGGTGAGAATCATGCATACAAGGGGTAAGGGGATGACATAAGGAGAAGGGAGCAGAGGAATAAATAGAAAATCGAATGTAGAGGGAGACATGTCGGGGGGAGATCCAAAGCAATAAGCTCAAGAGAAGCCGAATGGTGAGAGTACGGAAATTACAGAGGAGCGCAGTGAGGCCTGAGTGAGAGATTGGATTAGATCTAGAGACAAAATGTAGTAGGATCATGGCAGTGGAATGAGATTTAGAACATCATTGCAAAAGAGTTTCCCTGAGATTCAAGTGCAAGCTCTGTTGGCAAGAAGATCAACATCCTTGTTATTTTTTCAGAGGATGTGATAGAAGGATGTGTCTTTCATACCATCCAAAAGGTTGAGGCATCTGCTGATTTTCTGGTGGAGGGCTATGTTTTTTGTTAGAAAATCATGATTCATCAAGTTCATGATGATGGAGGAATCACCAAAAACCATAGCATTTGTAATGTTGAGCTTCTTTAGCTGATACAAACCTTGGAGAAGGGAAAAGGCCTCCGCTCTATTATTGTAGAGGGTGCCAAGACCCCATTCAAAAGTTGTGAGAATGCTACCATTCACACTCCTAATGATTCCTTCCGCCCCTGCAATTCCCGGATTCATTTTTGAAGACCCATCAAAGAAAATAGAAGGTATAGTGTTATTATTTATCCAATCGGTGAAGTTCACTTCTTTGAACCGAATCTTCCAGCTTTTGTCTACTCTAGAGGGTTGCTTTGAGGGAGGGTTAATGTTGTTAGTTTTATCCCAAAGGTCTCCAAGGAAACTCCTTTCCTCAACACAGAGTTCACTGTAATCAATTCTGTCATTGCACTTAGCAAAGATTGTTTCAAGGGTGAGACTCCATGACTTGGTGCAAACTTTCCTAAAAGAAGGCTCTTAGTTTCTGAAAATATTCTTGTTCCTAGTAAGCCAAATATTCCACAAAACCACATATGGCAAGGTGTCCCAAACCCTCTTCAGAATTCTTCTCTTCTTTTTCCCCCAAGGGTAGCTTCTTTTCCAAGAATGGAGAAACTCTGCAATGGAGCCACGGTGCGCCCAACAAGGCTGATAGGAAGGGATGAGCTCAGACCAATAGTAGGCAGCAAAGGGACATCCAATGAAGAGATGGTGAGTTGTCTCTTCATCACTTTGACAATTTGGGCACATTTTTGGTCCGAGCACACCTCTTTTCTTGAGATTTTCTGAAGTTAAATTTTTTTCTTTAAAGAGATTCCATATGAAAATATTAATCTTGGGGATTGCTTCTCATGTCCATATTGCTTTCCAATTGGGCCAAATAGGTGTAGGATAATAGTCATTACAGAGTTTCTGGTAAGAAACTTTGATGGTAAATGTTGAGCCAGAGGGGTCCCATCGAAATCCATCAATGTTGTCTTTTCTTAAAGGAGCTGAGCCATAGAGGTGAGATTGGAGGTTGCCAATATCAGCGTCAAGATGGGTTGGGACTTTGGGAAAGTGCCAACCAGTCCAGATTTGAGATTGGTCATCCCATTTGGAAAATTGACTTAAGAGGCTAAGGCCCATATTACTAAAGTTTGAGAGGATGTGTTGGGTGTCAGGTCTGTCTATAAAGGAAATTTTCCCCACAATTCGGTCCTTCCCAATGTTGATGGTGTTACCCCCCATGGGGACTTTGGGGAGATTTTGGGCTAAAAAAGGAATGGATTTTTTGCAGAGAGCCCAGATTCTAGAACAAGGTCTATTAGGGATGTCATGGTCAAAAAGATGTTGTCGGGTAGAGTTAAGGTACTTTACTTCCATGAATTTTTTCCACCAAGCCTGATTCCCACTGATTAGCCTCCAAACAATATTTCCTCCAAAGGCTTTGTTTAGGAGCTTGGGAGAGTGAACTCTAATTCCTCCATGCTCCTGGTCTTGGATTACTTGTCTCCATTTGACAAGATTATATTTTATTTTTTCATTCTTTCCACCTTGCCATAGAAAGTGCCTAATGATAGCTTCGAATTTGAGGTGGATGATAGTAGGGGCTTCAAGGAGGGTGAAGTGATACAAGGGCAGAGATGAAAGACAATATTTAAGAAGGATAAGGCCCCTGCTAGATTGATCCATGATGAGCCCCATTGTTGAACTTTTCTCTTCATTTTGTCAATAGTGACATTCCATACTTCAGCCTTCAAAGGGCCAGTGCTCACAAGCATGCCAAAGTAAGTGAAGTGGTCCCAATTCAATTTGCAAGGGACACCAAAGATGTTTGCAATACTGTGTATGGTTTGGTTAGTAGCATTCCAACCATAAATGAAACTTTTTTGGTGAGTGGTCAAACCTCTAGAAGAAAGCATGAACTTTTCCAAGATAGTTTTAAAACGCTGAGAAATTATGTTGGATGCTCCTCCCATCATAAGAGTATCATCTAAAAATTGAGAATGATTCATATTTTTAACACCATTGCCAAATTTGATGCCCGTGATGAGGCCAGGTCGCGTCATATGTTCCAGGTCCTTGCTAAAGGATTCCACCATGAGGATGAAGAGGTAGGGGAAAGAGGGCATCCTTGACTTAAACCTCAAGAGGATTGAAAGGAGGGAGCTGGTCTGCCATTGATGAGAGGAGATATCTAAGGCCCAGAGATGCAGTAGTTGATGAGAGCAAGGAATTTTAGATAAAAACCCATTTTTTGGAGCACAATAAGGAGAAAATGATGGCTGACCCTGTCAAAGGAATTGGCAAGATCAAGCTTTAAAATAAATCATTTTTCTTTTCATGAGATGCTTGAGTGAATGGCTTCTTGTACAAGGAGGACGGAATCAGTAATTTTCCTTTGGGATATGAAGCCTCCTTGATTTTCCAAAATGAGTTTGTGAAGGTGTGGTTTGAGGTGCATGGCAAGAAATTTTGTGATGCGCTTATAGGAGGAACTGCAAAGAGAGATGGGCCTAAATCTAGAGAAGGAGGAGGGGCGATTTTATTTGGGGATAAGGGCAAGGAAGGTAGAATTGGTGTAGCCCCCAATTTTCTTCTTCCTTTGGTTCCATTGTATCATTTTAACAAGATTCTTTTTTATTACATCCTAATAAGTTATGTAAAAACTGATAGAAAACCCATCTGCCCCAGATGCTTTATCTGGATGCAAGGCCCAAATCGCATTTTTGACCTCTTCTTTATCAATTTCTTTGTTAAGTGTGATGTTCATCTCCTCAGTAATCATGGTCGGAAGATGCTGCAATAGATCAGAGTAATCTTCTGGCATTTTTTCCTCTGTTAGGAGATCTTTGTAATGCATGGTGGCAGTTCTTTTAATTGCTTATTGATCTATTTGTATGTGGCCAACTGCATCGATGATGGTGGCAATATTGTTCTTGGCTTTCCAAACTATGACTTTCTTGTGAAAAAAGGTAGTATTTTTATCACCTGCTTGAAGCCATATATCCCTTGACTTGACTCGCCATTTCTCCTCCTCTTTTCTGTTGGCTCTGTAGAGTTTCCAATAGAGATATTTTTCCTGGTTGAGGCAATCTTGCTTAAGGCCATGAATTTCAATGCTGCTGTGGACATCATCCAATTTGGACATAATTTCAATCTTCGTCTGTTCCGGCTCTTTATATTGAGTTTTGGCCTAGTCCTTCAAGGTCAACTTAGTTTTTTTTAACTTTTTTTCCCATATAAAGGAGGGAGAACCTTCAATGTGTTGGATTGAAGTATTACACACCAGTTATTTTGCTTCCAGGATTTCATTCCAGAGCGGACTTTATTTGAAGGGAATGGGGCCAAGAGAGCGGTGATCTCCAAAAGTGAGGGTGATGAGATAGTGATTAGAGGCTGAAAAGAGGAGAACACTGGCAGTGGCGATGGAGTAATATGAGAGGAGAGTGACTGCCACCAGGATTCTGTCAAGTCTTTCCATTATATTTCCTCTCCCAATTATTTTTTTGCTCCAAGTGTATCTGCAATTTTTTGTGGCAATGTCAACCAACTCGTGGTCTTGCATTATGACTTCAAGCTAGTCTCGAGAAGGTTATGAATTGAAGCAACCTCCCCTTTTCTCATTTGCGTGAAGGATTAAATTTAAGTCTCCTCCCATTATAATGTTGTTGTTGTCCTCATTGTCTATGTCTTCTTTAATGGAGCTCCAGCAAAGTTCTTTGGCCATAAACATTGTAAACTATGATTTCTTTCTGATCTCTTCAATTTTCTAGATTCACTTTGATCCAGTTCTAGTTTACTATAGTGTCTTTATGTTTCCATATGTTGTGATTCCAAAAGGTGGCTAATCCACCAGAGGCTCCCCTTGATTCAGATAGGGTGCCACCATAATGCTTCATTTTGTCCATTATTGCCTTCACTTCTAGATCTCCCTGATTTGTTTCCTGTAGGAGAATAATTTTTGGTTTCTCTTAATTTATTAAGTCTATTAGGGCTGTTGTTTTGGAGGAATGCCCTAAACCCCTGTTGTTCCATGAGAGGACTTTCATCATTACAAAAAGGTTGTTCGGAGATTTGCTTTCCCTCCTTGTTCCTTTTTTCATATATCCTTGCTATTATGTCCCAATATATAAGTTTCAATGGGCTTCTGAGTTCCCAATGCTATATCCTTTTGATCATTTTCATCATGGTGCTGCTTTGAAGATTTCCTCTAGGGCCATGTTTTTTAGAGTTTTCTAGAGTTTCTCCATGCTCCTTCACATAGTTTCTTGTGATTCAGACAGAAGAGGGATCTTGGGAGGAGGAAGGAGGGCCAGGGATGGAGGAAGAGGGTCGAGGAGAGTTAGGTTGGGAGAGAGGGGTAAGAAGGGGGGGATCCTCGTCAGGGGGAGAGATGGAGGAAAATGGATTGCATTGGTCCAGCGTAAATTTGTGGGGGGAGAGGAAGGTGCAATAGCTTGATGGTTTGGATCTGGGATCTTGGGAGAAGATGAGGGTAAAGGGTTAGATTTAGGAGGAGGCGCAACAGGGGTTTTATTCTTAGGGTTAGAGGAGGTCTTCTTTCTCTTCACAGTTTCCCATTGTGAATTAGTTTCTGAGCTTTCAACATCAATAATTTTTTAACAACGACTAGAAAAGTGGCCATACTTGTGACATACCTTTCATTTAAATGAGATCTACTCATAGTCGAGTTGTTGAATATGCATCCATTCATCTACTTTTAGCTCTATAACCTCAGGAAGGCCTTTTCCCAGATCCACCTCGACACAGATCCTGGCACAGGCTTGCATGTTATCCTTTGGCTCACTTCGATCAATGAATTTTCCAACTACGTTCCCAATGGCTCGAACAGAATCATCCCCCCAGCAATGTAAAGGGAGGTGTGGAAGGCGCACCTAGACAGGTAAAGCATTTGGAACATCAAGTTCAGGATCAAAATCCATTTGTTGAGGTACAAGCCCCTGGTGTCCATAAAATAGGGTATTTTCCTAAAGATCAGGTCTTTATCTTCTTTCGTTTCAAAGTGGAAGGTGAAATATCCCCTTCTGCATAATCGTATGGTAATTTTTCTGTTGATCTTGTCAGACTAGTTGCACTCGACCCATCTTTTTATAGTCTTCGGCGAGGACCAGAATCCAGTGAATTTACCAATGAGGCCCTTCTCAGCAAGAGAAATGGCAGCCATGCGAGGGAGAGAAGGTGGAAGAACAACCTTCTGCAGTCCATCAAAATTTTTTCACAAATTTGGAGATCGTTGGCCTAGGGCGAGGAGGGGCCAAGGAGTTGAAGAGAGAAAAGAAGGCTTGGGCCTGGATCAGAGAAGCAACCACCTCTGGGGAGGACTCCGGAGGGGCCATGCTCGAGCACGAGCAGCAACCAGCTTCTAGGGCACCGCGGACAGAGCGCAGCAGCGCGGGCTTAGGCAGGCCGTGGGCAACAAAAAAAAAATGATATATATATATATATATATATATATATATATATATATATATATATATATATATATATATATATATATATATATATATATATATAATTTTGTGTTGATAATATGTATTTTAATTTAATTAAATGGTAAAAAATAATATAAATGAAAAAATAAAATAAATTAATATTTGAACTTTTATTAATATAGGTTGTAATGATAATATAAATTAAATTAATTGTATAGGTTATTATATTTTCAGCATAATGTGATTTAATAAGTAATCCTCTCTAACGTCTACCCATAAATGTTAGAAACATTTACCATAAAAATGTCTTTTACCATTTAATCTAGAACTCTAATAACATGATTATAAATACTATAACTTTTACCCTTGCATATAATTGTAATAAGCATTTACTTATACATAACAATTAGAAAACTTACCTTTACCTTTGTAACCCTTGGGGTTTAACTCCCTAGGTTTGAGTCTGCATATGGCCTCTACTAATCCCATGGTAAGTCTATGCGTATTATACATTGCAATCTCTTTAATTATATGCTAATGGGTACCTTACGGAAAACATTATAACATAAAATCGATATCATTCCTATTCATTAATAATTGGACTATTAACTCTACATTAGATATTTAATTTGATTTTCGTGCCAACTGGCCCAAACTACAATTCTCGAGGTGATGATCTGTTGGTACATGTTTTGATTGTTTTATATTTGGTTTAATCTCACCTCAGATCATTGGCATACATGAGGCACTCATGTAATTTAACAGGTGGGCTTCTCTCAACCCTTGGATCCTTGAAAAATCCATAGACAAACATGATTTAGGGGTGGTTAGGGTGTAACCCTACCCCCCCCAAACCCTATTTTTTTTTATTTTTCTCCTTGCGCTCTGTCGGCTCTGCACTCTCACCTGGCTTTAGATTCGGTTTTCTGGTATGCTGCATAGTGATGAGGTAATGGATTTCTCATCCCACCTTGGCTGTCCAACTACATCACACCTTATTTAAATAATATTTATGGTGCTCTATCGGTGTTTTCCCATGACGCTAAGATGATTTACTCTATCTTGCAACCATTGTGGCTTGGCTTGTGCCGACGTAGTACTTCAACCGTTCATTTCTGTGGTCATTCCCATACTATGTTATTGTATGCTCTGGAGGATACTGTTCGACTTTGTCCAAGTTGAATCATATAAGTCTCATGGTTTAATTGAGGTTTAATGGAGTTTTTTTCTTGCATAATTATTTTGTTCGATTTTTTTTTATAGTCTTTAAACTTGTCTCTTCTCTTTTCAGGGCTTATCATCCCAGGGTTGCTTTCCTTTATGAGGTAAATATTAACCTAAATTTTTTGTCTGAGTGTTATGGTCATCTCATTATTTTATAGAAGCTTTAAGAAGGTATTTATGTAATGTATGTTTTTCATGGTTGTGGTAGGTAACTTATTACCAAACCATACCTTTTACAGCTCGGTTAGCCCAGTATTATCTCGCCTAAGGTGGTTTCCTCTTGCATGTCCAGGTACTCGACTCCTCTGTTGTCTCTGTTGAGACTATCCCAACCCCTTTCGATCTAATAGAGTTTTAATATGAAGCTCTGGAAAGTAACGTTTTATGTCGAGGATATTTAAGTTTTCGTTATGACTTCTAGCCCACCATGGCTTAGAAAGAAGGACTTATTTGATTGATTGTATCTATGAGTTTTGGATATGGAGGGCTGAGAACCCATTTTTTCCTCGGATGACAGTGCAATTCCTATTTCGGTCATGTTGCATATATTTAATTTTCTGGTTTGGCCCTCCGTAATTTTCAAGTCTATAATATTAAGTATTGGTTCATGAAGTAAAATCTAACTACAGTAAATGATAAATTTAATGTCTATTGGGTCTGTGCTGCAATGAATTCTTTTGCCACGAATGTAAATTATTTGCTATTGTTTTACCATATATATGTAGTATATTTTCATAGTCACTCCTTCGAGGGTAATGAATATTTTTTCCATATGCATGTGAAGCTTGTCGACAAGGTTCTCACCCTTCAGAATTTTATCTATATATTCTATTCAGTTCTGATAATTTTTATTTTGAAAAGTTAGAATAGAAGGAACCTAGTCCGGAGGTGTATATATATAGGACATTTTGTCATATTCATATTTTATTTCCATGTTGTTCCTTCAAAAAATTTATTCTATATTTGTTTTATTTCAATACATGTTATACTCTAAGAGTTATATTCTTCTTTTTCCCTGTTTGATAATACATGATATTGTAAATTTATTGTTACAGTTTAACTGTTGCATTCAACCATTTCCTCTTTATTTTCATTTTTTATAAGTCTCCCTTTCTAGGTGTCTGTACCATCTGTAAATAAAGAGGGTTCCTTCCCCATCCATCAGTCTATGTATATTTAGTCCACTTCAGGGCAGACTTTCTCGTCTAGAGTTTATTCTTTGGATGGAACTAACTATTCCGTCGGTTATTTCCTTTATTTCAAATTTTCCAAACTTAATCACTAAATTATTAGATTTCCATTATTCATACCTTCCCTTGTAGATTGGGGGCACAGTTTTCTCTAAACATGAATACTCTAATCTAGAGCAGGGGGTTTTATAGTTTATTAAGAATTAAATAATTTATATCTAACTGGTACATTGGTAATAATTAATTCATCACAGAATTTGTTTCACTCTAAACTTACACCCACATAAATTATTTCCAGGAATAAGTACTTATAAAAATAAAGGAACACTTTATGCTATTCCTTTCAAGTTCATAGTACCTACTTCAAATAAATAGATTTGATGGTTTCCTCCCAGCCATGAGAGAGGCCATTACATCCTCTTCTCCTCACGTGCTCCTTGTCAGAGTATGATTTCTTAGTAGTTTCTCTGGAGAGAGAGACCTCAAGACCGTCCTCCAGACTCTTCTTCCATTTCAAGTTTTTAGCATAGTTTTGTTGGCTCCAACCAGCTCTGGACACTCTCACCTTTCAGCTATCTTATTGTCTTTTTCCTTTTGCATAGAACACCTTTTCCTCATCAGGGTTTTATTTTTATTCCCAAAGGAAAGGTAACCGTCAAGTATCTACTTTTAATCTAACCACTCTGGAAACTTGGACACTTAACCATCAATTTATGGAGACCACTCCATAATTAATCTTTATAAAAAAATAAGAATTAAACTTTTGTTCATAATTTTCTTAATATACTCATTAATCCAGTTTAACTTTAAACAAGTCAAACATATCAATTTAAAATAACACAACAAATCAAATCCAGGTGTTACATCCTCAGATTTATTCTTAGGGAATATAACTCTAAATTTAATCTTACGGAATATAAATCTATATTAAATTTTTTATGCATGCAGATGACCATGGTTAAAAATAAAATAAATGTAAAGATATAAAAAATTAATATTTGAAATTTTATTAATATAGGTCGACCATGAACGCATGGAGCCTCACTTTATTCATGTAATTCATTTCCATTAAATGTTGGAACATGGATACACTCATCAATATTTTCCCACTAATGATTGAATGTAACATGTTGGCAACGGACAACAGTTCCATATAAATTGTGTGTTATACATGAAGTTCTATCATGGCTTCATTCTTTCATGTTATAACTTGATTTTTTTTTAGTTGTTGCACCCAGGACAATAGTTATATCGATATGGGTTGCTGCATATTGGTACCCTCAAGCTGCTATGATCCTGATGAATCTAGACATTCTCTGCTTCAAGATTCCATAGGTAAATAAATTGGGTAAATGTTTATTTGGGTTTGGGTTGTTAAATTTTCAGCATAATGTGATTTAATAAGTAATCATGGGCTTTAATCTTACGAAATATAACTCTAAATTTAATATTATGGAATATAAATCTAAATTTAAAATTTGTGTGCATGTAGATGTCTATGGTAACAAATAATATAAATATAAATATAAAAATAAAAATAAAATAAAAATATTTAAATTTTTCTTTTAAATTAATAAATTACTAAAGAGATAACCAAAAAAATATATAGTAAGGTAGATAGAGGTGTTGAAGTTGTAAGAAGCTGGAGGTGTTCCCCATTTTCGTGGGGCATGTGGTGGCCTTGTCGTTGGGGGAGGGGTTGAGGGAGATCAGGTGTTATTAATTAATAGTATTTATTTAACAAATTAATTAATATAATTTTGGTAAAGGGTTAAAAATAACATAAAACTATAATTTGGCCCATGGTTTCCCATTTTCCGATCTCATAGATCTCATCCACAGTCCTCAGTGCATCATAAAATCCCATCTCACTTTCATAATCCATATATCATTGATTCAACTTTGAAATTAAAAAAAGTGTGATTCATCCCAATTTTAAATTAAAAAAATTGTGTGGCAAATTTTGTGATTTTGAAATAAGTAGATGCAGTGTTTCATGAAAACCCTAAACTCGTGAATGTTGCAATTGTTTCACAAATAAGATGATGAGCGACAGGCCATTTAGGTGGCTTAAGGGCCAAGGGTTGCACAATTTGACGGCTTCAATTTGGTATAGTAAATGGTGGCTTAAGGGCCAAGAGCTACACAATTTGGTAGCTTTAATTTGATATATTAAATGAGCTCGAGCAGTGATTTTAATCTTGGTCTGGAAATCATGGCCACAAATAATTTGATTAATTTTTTGAATTGTATATATTATAGAGACATGTCCATCCATAATACTTTTAAGGGTATAGTTGATCATATATTAGGAGCAAAAGAAAGATGAAATGGATAAGCCATGCTTGTGGGAATTATCTATCATGTTCATCATACTCATAATAAAATCATAAATTCATCAGGTTTATGGTATCAAAACAAAGAGGGATTGAGTTTTACATACCTCCCACTTTCTATTGAGACTAGAACAATTTAATAAAGGCTTTAAGGCCGAATATTTAGAACTAAACCTCGATATCAAATAGAATCTCAGCGTACTTGTTTACCACAGTCAATCTATTATATGCCATTCAATTTATTAAACTTAGGAAATTTCCCTGCAATTTTGGAAAAAACCAATGAACCATAAACTTGGACTAACCTGGATATCAAATTGAAACTTGTGAAGAAACAATAAACCTGCACAATAGATCTTGTTTGTTTATGAAATGAAACTTGCAGCATCACACAATTTGTTCGATTTCTTTTTAAATAAGCTTAGTTTCTTTTTGTATTGAATTTTCTTTGTGGAATTTGAATGAAAAACGTTTAAATTTAACAAAAGTGTATTAAATAAAGAATATGGAACATGAGGTATGCACACCTCCAAAGGTGGTGCTCCATTGCAGGCCATTATTTTAATTGTAAGTTACATTATTATGTAACAAACAATTATTAAAATATAAAAAATATTATTAAAACAATAAATCATCATTTAAATATTAAAACAATTATTGTTACATATAAATTATACATAATAATTTCCCATAATACCATTAAAACATAACACATTGGTGTGTTATTCTATTCTTAAATAGCAAGAAAACACAATAAATTCGATATCATTAATTATGAATGAACCATTTATCATTTGAGAATATGAAGAGGCATCATTTTCATTTTCTGAATGGTTATGAATGACAATGAACATGTGGCTATTTAAGATTTTCCATAGTTTTATTATCTCACTATTGGAAATGTTTCATAGTTTTTGGGTGGTTCAAATAGTGGAGTCCTTTTTTCGACGTTTCATAAAGCCATGACTTCAATGATGTGAATTTAATTTGCATTAATTTCATAAGTGGTCAATAGTTAAGGGCACAATAAAATTTTAATTATAGTAGGGTAAAAAAATTATTTAAGCAGGGTCTAATCACTTGATTTAGATATGCAAGTGAGGTATGCTCATCAATATTATCCATTGATGTAGTTGCAATGATGAAAATATATGAGAATCTTGTATTTTGTACCCTCACATTTGAATTTGTGATTAAAATTGTGATTTCCAACTGGGGGGATGTCTATCGGCATAATTACAATATTTTGTTATATAAAACATTAAAATATTTTAATTTAACAAATTTTTTTTCTATAGATAGATATATATATATATATGAACTTGACATCAACATAAATTAGTTAACATAGATCTTCAAATAGTTTAATTAAATACATTGTTGAAATTTGAAAAGTATAAGGTTTAAACATCTTACTCACATCGTTTTTTTACTTCTAATTATTTTACAACATATTAATTTATTTTTATCATAGATGAATTTTTTTTTCTATTTAGAACATAATTTATTTTTATTTTAAATGGGTGGACAGCCGGAATTACACATCACCCTCATACTGGGTTGTAGAATGAACCTCTCTTCTCAATTATAAAAATAGTTTATTACTTGTTTCAAGAAGATTATGAAAATCCCAAATGATCAATGTGTTTGATGTGAAACATGCCATTAGGAATGTCCAAAAAAATTTAGAAAGAGATGGTCAAAGAAATGAAAAAAATTGCATCACATGAGGAGCCATCTCAACAACAACGTGCTTCAAATGTGTGTAATCATGATTGAATTTGTACATATAAAAATTATTTTAGCATTAAATATCAATTTTCAAGTATTTTCTTATAGAAAAGAAAACAAGATGTAACTCATTCATCACATAAAACAAGACGACAAGGAAGAACAGAGTTGACTTTAAATTTTGTGGGTAATTTTTAATATTTCCTTATAACAAATCAAAGTTTCATTTTACTATATTTTAATTTGTTTTACAACAGCCATCCTTGAATGTATTCAAATAGGTGTTAACATACAAAGAAGAGACGTGAGAATAATTGATGGAGATTGGGCTACAAGGGTTGTGAGTATATATTGGCATATCGGAAATTAATTATTGAATTTATAAGTATCTATGTTGTTTTACTTCTCTGCGGTTATAGTTAATAAAAAAAAAATCCTTTGTATTGAATTGATGATTTAAAATGGGGCTTAAAACATGTAGGAAATAAATTATCAAACTACACCATCAGAAGACTTGTTGCAACAAGGCATGCAACTTTGTTTTGAAACCATGTGAACAATTTATAAGTCATTTCTTGGTATGGTACATTGATATTCTATTTACATTGATGTATATTATTTATTTCAATTTTCATTATTCTCACTAATGTAGATACACTCATTACACTTTATTTTTATGTTTTCAGATGGAAATTCATGATCAAGAAGACGAAAACAATAGATGAAATCAACAAATAATTCCTCCAAACAACCCAACTAATGGAACTAGCTCAAGAAGTGACAATAGTTCCAACAAAGAATGATGATCGATTTGAATATCAATGCAACCCCTTGTATTTTTTAAAACAATTGTCTGTGAAAATTAGACATTTTGTTTAATGTGATGGGCATAGTGTCCCAATTGAAAGAAAATGGTTTACCAATAACAATCTCATTTTGTATGACAAAGATCCTCTTATTGATTAATAATAAAACATATTTTAATTTATTATATTTTATTATCCAATGTCATTGTGAAATGTCATAGAAGTAATTAAATATATGGATTATTAAATATTATAGTGACGAGATGTGAAATATAATAATATAAAAAAATTAATCCAAACATCATATACAAATACACTAATAAAATTTCAATTTATATTAATGTTGTAATAAGATATATGTCGATTTTCAATGAAGAACGAATTTTTAAAAATTACAATAATTGCACTATCACATGTTGCTCTTTCTAAAAAAGAGAAAATATCATTCAAGAAACGAGTGTGTCTATCACATAAAAAAGCGTTAGTGCATTATGTTATATAAAAGCACCGTGACAATATATTTTTTTATGTCTGATGCCTTTGAAGAAAATGAGAGCACTGGTGCATTTATCACTTCAAACTCTAGTTGTATTTGAGATTAATGCCTTGATACATTGTAATATTGAACGCACAATTGATTTCATATAACTAACTCCCTGGTCCTACAAAATATTATTTCTAGCCTATTCTTTAGGAAAACTAACAACAACAGTCCTTTTTCATAATTAAAGCACTTGGGCCTTTGTACTAACTATATGCATCAATGTTGCAAGTTTAACAAAAATCATCGACACAACAATTATGTTTTTCCTGCCCTGGTGTCATTCCTAAGAATAACTCCCCGGGGCTTTTTTATCACCACTGCAGTATATATTATGCATTGATATTCTTTGCATTCAATGCCTCGGTGCTTTTAGTTATGTATGTCACTGGATTCTTTTATGTATGTACTGCACCGATGCTACTTTTTCCATTTAGCACAATGAAAAAACAAACAAATAAATAAAAATAAAATCTTCTAGAACCTTCGATCGCTTGTATTTTTGTAATGAATTTTCATTAAAACATTTACTAAAAACTTCGGTATCTAATTGGATGTTTTAGAAGATGTTATTTTGGCAAAACTTTCAAATTTTATAACACTAAAAACCTCTATTATAACCTTCACTAAAATGTTTTTTTCTTGTATTGATGGGATGATATTATTATCAAATTCAATAAGAAGTTAACCAACCAGACTTTCTAATCGATAAGCTTGGCGAGAAAACTAGTTCTACCCAAGTTTATTCTATAAGATGTTCCTCTTCCATTCTTAACTCAACGAAGAGCTTGCAATGGTCTTTCGTGTAGGGAGGATAATTTTTTTTTAAAAATGGTTGCTTGTAGCTTGGGATAAGAGCTATAGAGCTAAAATAAAGGGAGGAACAAGGGCTAAGAGGTCCTTCAACAGTAGCTACAGTTATGGGATACTTGATCTGAAGGTGTTGGCTCCAAGGAGTTCAATACCTTTGGAAATATATGTAGATGATAAAATATGAAAATAACATTCATATTAAGTATCTTGTAACAATTACCTTCTCAAAATTATGCTAATCCATTTGGAATATAGAAAACAAATGGAACACAATTAATACAATAATAATGCCTCTCAGAAATCCATGATAAATGTATACCCATGTGTCACGATGACTCATGGTAACATCTACCAAAATTCCAAGGACAGAACACCCTAACTGATTTTAACCTTCACATGACTTCCTAATGTATTCACAAAGGTAAACTATTGGGATGTCTCTAACAAGGATCAAACATGGATACAATGGTTAATTATGAATGAATGGAACCTCAATCTAAGGGAGGATGGTTGATCAAAACTTTGGAAGAATTTTCAGCAAAGTCTCATCCTGATATACAACTTAATCGATACACTATGATGGGGTTATAGACGATGTAGTTCATTTTCCATCCATGAGGCCTATAGAGAGGAAACGAGTTTCAAATAATTTCCAAATATTCTATCTGGAACTACATATTCTAGAGAAATATATGGCCAAAAGTTTCCATCTCAGTATGTCTCCTATTTGAAGGGAAAAACTTAACCTCATATAATATTAAAAAATGTGAGCATATGGGCCCCTCCAACTATTCTCTTTGCCTTTAGCAAGATGAAAATGTGGAGCACCTCTTCAATAGTATCCCCTATCTGAACCATCTACATAGCGATGTAGAAGCTAAAATGAAGATATAAAACCATGACCTATCCAGTATCCCTTACATAATTAATAATTGCAAGGATCAGTATTTTGATAATATTACCCTAAACTGAATTTGGAATCTCCTTCTAGCCCAAATCCTTTGGGATATTTTGAAAGAGAGGAATCATCACATATTCAAGAATCACTTCCTCCCTCGTGAATCTCTTTGGACCACAGTTAAAAAGATTGTAAAGAAATTAATTGTCACATAATATTGGTTAAATCAAGACTAATAGGAATTAGGAAAGGATTCCTTGTTGTAGAGCTCGTTACCTACTCTAAGAATCTTGACTTTTCCCTCTCTTCTCCCTAATACAATGCATTTACCCTCCTCCTAGAGCCTTCCTCCAAGTAATTTTCTAAAGATAAATTTAGACGACACTTTTAAAGGTAACCTCGAAAAGAAAGGCTAGGGAAGCATATGCAAGGATTATTTGGGATCCCTATATACATTTATTTAGTTCTTATGGGATATAAATGTTGGTGATTATTTCCCTTGAGCATATACAAAAAGAAAAAATAATCGTTTTGTTAGATGGTAAGATACACAAGTTGATCTTTACTATTGAAACCAGAATAGATTCATAATCCATAAGGAAATAAAGGTGAAACTTACTTTATGTAAATAAAGTATTAAAATATATTATCTTATAAAAACAACTCAGTGGAAAATAAAAATAAATCTAGTACTTGTCAATTTTAGCGAATTTTCACCATGTTTTGTAAAATTCTACAAGGGGAGCAACAAAATATCTCCTGAGGGATTGGACTTTTTCTCTTTCTCTCCCTCACAATCCTCCTTTATTTTGCACAAAAATGTTAGCATAACCTTAATCTAGATGTCTCCCTAGATTCCTTCGCCTAGCTCTTATTTTATATACCAAAGTGTACTAGCTTTTCTGGAAAGTTTTCCATAATCACTACAGATCATTTTAATTGAAAAATTAGAGTTGGGTTCAATGTTTCCTTGACCAAAAGGAGGGAATATTGGTATGTGTGACTTAGCACTGTCAAATCCATTTGCTATATAGTTAAAAAAAAAAAACATAAACAGTTGGTGTGCAGTTGTTTTTCTGATTTTCACATGGCTGCATGAGTTTACTTGAGAACAGACATGTAGTCCCACACAATTAGTCAAAAAAAAACATTCTAAGTGAAATTATAATTTCTTCCTATCTATTTTCAAATCCTTGGAATTTATTTCATCAAGGATTGTTTTAATTAATGTTTGTACTTGTTTGTGACATGCAACTATTCTTATATCATCTTTACAAGAGGTGTACAAATTTTTCGATATCAATAATACTAAAAATGAAACATAATTGAAATCCATAGAAGAAGGACTATTGATTTCCAAAACTAAAGGCTACACCAAACTTATGGTTGAGGGATATCCTCCACTCATTATAAGCATGATCCACAAGTTTGTACATGGAACCTAGATTAGCAAAATATCTCGCAGATCAAGACTTAAAATGCTACTCATGCAAGTAGAATTTCTCCTTCCTTCTCTTCAAATGAACAACCCTACTTACATTAGAAGTGCTAGAAGTAAAAATGAAAATAATTTAGCCAATCAAGGATGCATTTTGTTAACTTCACATATTTCATCCACATCTAAATTCTTTAAAAGCTGCCACCTCAAGCATTAATTTTGGACCATCTAGATAACTTGGACAAAACTCCTTGATTGGTATCTTTGTATCTTATTCCACTAGTAAAAAATGGCTATTTAGTTATTTAAAAAACGACTAAAATTTGCATAAAAACGACTATTTTTCGGTCGGTGACCAATAGTAGCTAATTTACAGTATCTTATAACACGACCAACTTTTATTCGTTTTTAGCTTAGTCATTAATTGATTATCTCCATTTTGTTGTCTAGTAGTATATTTGGTTATTAATTTGGTCATTAATTTAGCCACTCATTTGGTCATTAATTTATTCATTGATTTGGTCATTGATTTAATTATTGATTTAATCATTAATTTGGTCATTAATTGTCACAATTAATGACCAAATATAAAACAAAATATATTACTATATGATCACCCAAGAAAATCAATTAATGACTAAAAAAATATAACCAAAATGTTGGTCGTTTTATAAGATATTGTAAATTAGATACTAATAGTCATATATATGTGAATTTTAGTCATCATTTGAAACAAATTATTGACCAAATAAATATGACTAAATTTTGGCCGTATTATAAGATACTGTAAACTAGCTACTAATAGTCATATATATGCAAAATTTAGTCGTCATTTTAAATCACAAATTTATCATTTGTAGTAGTCATTTATCTTTCTTTGGTAGTTTCATATTCATTATATAAATGACTAATTTAGTAGTTTATATTCATTTTATTTACTTCCATTAATAATCATTATAAATGACTAATTCAGTCGTATATTCATTTTATTTGTGTTCATCATTAATCAATATAAACTACTAATTTAGTAGTTTTAAATTGATTTTGTGTTTATTATTAACCAACATAAATTAATTTGTATGATTTAAAAAATTCCATACAATGTTGATGTTCATCTAATATGAAAATCCAAAGTTGCGTGTATTAATTACAATATTAAACAATATCAAGTGAAACTATAAATAATTTCAACCACATAAATCATATTATATGAAATGTTAAAAGTATTAAAATATGAGTTTCCAACTTAATATTGGTCGGACTACAATTTACACATGAAATGATGTTTCATCACTTCAAAACATTATCATTGTGTTGCTAAGACAGTGCAGGTGAATTCACCAACTCTGAAGGCTTGACCATCAGTCTCTATATATGTGTCTTATGCAGTATATTGGCTCTAAGGGTATCACTAGACCATTTCTCTTCTCTCTGCATTTGTCGCTCCAATGTTATGGCTCTCCTCTTTCTTCAATTCATGCTTTTTAACATCAATACTGAGTTCATTTTCTACACACAAAAGAAGATACAATGCAGAGTGTAAGACATGAAAGACAATGAACACTATAATATAAACTAAATTAGACTATAAATAGTTTATACAACATATACCTTAACATCAGCAATGTCAAAGCCATTTTTCCCCATACAAGAAAGAAACTCGAACAAATTTTCTTTAGTGGGGTTATTGTGGCCACTATATTGTGTCTAAATGACCTGTATAAACAAAGAAAATAAAATTTCACCATATATATAAAAGAACACCTTAGTAACTTAGTATTCAACCTTCAGGGAAAGCTTAATAACAATCATGTCAACTAAGTTATATGCTAAAAATCTCAGGCAATAGATAACTTGTGAAAACAAATAATGTGAGGTGTGATTTTAATCTTTGTGATTTTATTCACAGCAACACTTCATTTTCTAATGCATGAACTTGGTTAAGTATATAAACAACATGTGCTCAAATAACAACATGAAAGTAAAATATTATGATACTCATGAAAATATTTTAACACAAAATAACTATAAATATTCCAATCAATATCATGTAATACTAATTTCATCTTTAATATTTGGTTGTTGTTTAACTGGACATGATACCAGGTATTTTCAATGTCATCGTTAAAAGACAAAAAAATCAAAAGAAACCTCCAAAATACAATCAAAAAATAAAGAGAGGATATCATGGAATGGAAATTTATATTATAAAAAAAAAAAAAAAATACCTGTCCACCGATGTTGTGTTTAGAAAATTCCTAAAAACAAATCTTGCCCAAATAACCATGAGGTGAAATAATCATAGTTATATTAAAAACCATAGGAATTTCTGCTACAAACATTTCCAGATTCGATGGCTCGGGTGCCTAAAGGATCTCTAACAACAAATTAATCATATCCAAGATGTGTTATGCATTGTCTCCCTATCCTTTTTCCAATCACATTTCATGTAACCTACCCACAGTAGAGTCAAGTAACAACCAAACGAACACATTAACATTTTTTTTATCTTTTATAGCTATAAAATTTGAATCTTATTTGTTTCATCAACATATTAATTCATATTTAAATGCATCGCATTAACATTTAACGTTGTTCAATTAAGTTTTCACATCAAATCCGCATTAATTAATTTTTAACACTGTTCAAGATCGGACCTCCACTCCTCTTAGCGATTCCGCACGCTCCAAGTTGATCCGGCCTTTGGCTCTCATTATTAATGATCAAAGATTAATTATGACGGGCGTCCTTTGATTGCCTTGCAGTCGGGTCGACAAAATGGCGTTTAGCCATGGTTTTTTAGACAAGCCGATTGCTGGATTACACTACCTGCTAACTGTGACGATAAGGAGAAGTGGCCAGCTGAACTGCTGCCTAGAAATTGCTGCATATTTGCATTTCTCTCGGTTCTGTCTCTGTCTGTCTTCCTCTGTTAATT
>JAXQQM020086089.1:0-28560 GCA_034641835.2 Pinus albicaulis
ACTTCCCTTTTGATATCTAGTGATTGAGTTCTTACAACGTACTTCAGTCATACGATTTGCTCCTAACACTCGTACGTTGGGGGGCAATCTGTTACACCATTTTTTGGTCATCTAACCTATTATTATTAGATGAACCCAAGTACACCATGTAAGACCAATTTTACCCTAAGTAAAATTGCTTTCACCATATAAAATAACTCATTTGGTCATATTTAACCCAAAACAAGAAAATTAATTAAATAAATCCTTATTTATTTAATTATTTCCTAAGAACAAGTTATTTAAATCATTATTTAAATAATATTCTTAGTTAAATTTGACTAAATCATCCATAAATAATTAAATAAACCATTATTTATTTAATTATATTCCCATCATTTCCCTAAAATGATAAATAAAACATTTATTTATTTATTATTTATAAATAAAGGAATTGACCCAAGTCAAGAATCCTTTTCCCTCCAACAAATATAATAAAATATTCCTAAAATGTGCTTCTAGAATTCGATTAATAATATTTTATTCATGCACCGAGTTCTAGACCACCCCAATATTTTGTTATAAATAGGGGGGTTTTCCCCATTCATTAGTCACCTTCATTGCATTAGATCACTCTGGATCTACTCTTGGTCACCATTTTCCATTTTTCTTTGTGAACTCCCATTGAGTTCTATGTTTGTTTTTCTACACCACTAAGAGAGAGGAATGTTAGATCTGAAACACTGAGGACTTTCAAGAACCCATCCCACTGAGGAGAACCGGAAAACACCTTTCTTGTTTTCCTCTCAGGTGCCCCATTCTTTAATATAATATAAAATTCTTTTATAAACATTATTTCTTGTCTTGTCCATTGAATGCATGGAGCCATGTTATATTTTATCTGCTTAATATGTTTTATGCTTAGATCTGAATTTGTGTAGCAAACTTAAAGATATTTTGCAGCCATAATCAATGTTAGGGCTATTTGTTATGCGTAGATAAAGTGATCTTTTACGACGAAAGATTCATACTAACAATCATAAGCCTAGATCAAAGAAATTCTACACCAACAAGAAGTCTTTGAATCTTGAAGTTAAGAGACCTCAAAGACCCTACATATACTAAATTTGAAGAGATCTACAAATCAAGGTAGCTTGAATTTTATTCATCTAAGAAAATCACTTCAAGATCAAGATCAAAATCATCATCTTGAAGAAAGTAAAAACCCTAACTCAATCAAAGAACCATTCTTGGGATCCACTCTCAATCATTTCGAAGTTGAAGTATCTTGAAAACTATTCATCCAAAGGAATCTAGATCAAAAAGGCATTGTTGTCATCAAAATGGAAATCTCCATTTATCAAAGCAAGGATTTCATTTGAAAGAAGAACATCCAAAAGGAATCAATACATCTCCATAAATCATCATCATCAAAGGGATCAAGTTGAAGATTTCATCTTCACTTGAGAATTAATTATCTTTTCGTCTATAATCTAATCTAGTAAAATCACTTTGTTTTGAAAGGAAATAAATATGTTGGTTGGGTCATCGAACTTCCTTTCATGGAAAAGGAGGATAGACATAGTCCTCGAAGAAAATGAAGTCATTGATCATGTCAATGGAAAGGTCTCCAAAACATATGAAGGACAAGTGCTATCTGAATACATGGAAAGGGATCTAAGGGCTCAATATATTCTTATGGAGTCTGTCAAATATCCCCTCATTCCCTATATAACAGGGGTGGAGACATTAGAAGAGATGTATGATAATTTGGAAGAACTATTCTTTAAAGGTGTGATAAGGAAATCAACATCCAAGAACCAAGAGATCTAACTAGGATATCTCCAAGGTTGATATGTAGACTCGATATGTAACAGCTAAATTTACTCCACGCTTGTAACATCGCATGACTTAAACAAATGAACGCAAGTCTTTTGGCCTTTTATAAAACTTTCCGATGCGTTTGGCCCTCTTATCTCTGTTAGATCCCATTGCCGCTTCATATAACCTCAAAGCTCTCAATCGTGCCCTAAAATTTGTGAATAAACCCATCTCCGATGCAAATTTCCTTTGTAAAACATAAAAACCCCTTTTTCCTATGTTTTACATTAAACCCACTAGTGCAATGTTATTAAACGATAAAAACCGTTGATCTTTCCCGATCGATAATCCGTGTGTTCTCGCATCAGAGTTTTTCCAAATGGGTAGATTGAAAAGCCCAACCCTTCCTCCCGATTCTGATTGGCCCTTATACATATAAGCCCTGGGCCTATTGCTTTTCAGATAAACCAACGGCCCCACAGACGAGCGCCATTTCATATATAACCCGCCCGACACCATGAAAACCTTTGTATTTCATAAATTTTTGGTTTTTATATATTACAAAGGGTCCCACCCATTCATTGGTCGGAGCTCTTCTCCTCCGTTGATCATTGGGCCAATCCGATGGCCAGCGTTGTATCGCATCAAGAATTTTTCATTGGGCGCGTTAATATTTCCCCACCTCCGATTGGCGGTTCCCCGATCCATCCTCCACCGTCGATCGATACGTAGATCGGCCCATGATTAATCGCTTCGGTGCCTCCTGTCCATTTCCCTACAGGTATTTAAGCTCGGTGCATCCAGGCCATCCACGTGTCCAGATCGGATGGCCCAGATCTTTCCTCCCGACTTTGGTTAAATTCATGTGCCCCGCTTCATAATGTTTTTGGCCAATTCTCAACCGTTGATCGCTGCAGATCAACGACCCTTATTAACCCTTTCTCCACCTTTTTATTATTTCATTTGAATCTTAAGATCACATCGACAAATGATTTGTTCATCAACGGCCCATTTTAACCACGGCCGGGCCCGACCCGTAGGTCACCGCCTCTCCGGATAGTCTCCTTTGTCCAGTCTTGGATCTAACATTTCAGTTAAACCCGCCTCTCTGTCCCACCTCATTTTGCTGCGCATCTTATCAAAATCGCACTTCGATCCCCACCATTCAATACGAAACTCTAAATCTAACTTGGTGACGTTCATATCGTAGCTTTAGCCTACAGGCATAAATTCACAAAATCACACGATTTAATCGTTTTACGATTCACCGTGTTAGCCACCTATAATATTTTGTTATACCAAAAGGTGGCTAAGCCGAAATCTTCATTTACTATTTCCATTTCATGCTCTAAGATTCTGCTAATTTCATAAGAAGAGACTGTTGAAGAACCATCATTTTCGCCCTTCTCCCACTCAAAAATAACCTTCATATGCTCCCCTTTTTCTCCATAAAATCCCCTTTGTTTTCATGATTCATTTTCTCCCCTTCATGAAAATCACTCTTATAAAGTTAAAGACTCACTCTTTAACCTTACCGAAACCCTCCATTTCCTTTGAAAATCATTTAAAAACGCATTTTTCATAAGTTTGGACTTAAGCCCTTAGGCTAAGTCTTTAACCCCCTTTTTCTTCCATACACCCACACCCTAAGACCCAGCGCTAACTCTGGAGGCGCTTATCGCATCGCAGATCGCAAATTATGGTTTTATTTAAAATGCTCATCGCAAGAATCTGCGATGCGATCAATCGCAAATGTCGCATTATCGCATTTTCTATGGTGCGTTTCATTGACTCTTCACAAAAACTTGCGATGCGATCGTTCCGCCCGATCGCATATCGAAAATCACATGTTTCGTTGTTTACATTCGTTTGATCCATCGCAAATATTTGCGATGCGATTCGATCGCGTCGCAAATATTTGCGATGTGACCGCCCGATCGCAGTTTCTCTCCATCGCACTGTCCACGATTGCGATCGATCCCGCTGGGCCCACCGTACGATACCCCCGCCATTCATATAAAAAATGCCTCTTTCCTTTGTAAGTCGAAAATTGTCATATTTCATTGTTTATAAAGGTTTTGCCCATTAAATCCCTCCATCGCGCAAATCGAAAAATCGCATTTTTATGTGAAACCCCTGATCACTCATCGCAAATATTTGCGATGCGATTTTGCGATCTCTTTGACCACCTCTGAATAAAATCTCCACCGTTGGATGCAGCCATCCAACGGCCATGATCTTTCCCGCCTTCTGAAGTAGTCTAAACCTAAAAGCGCAGGATTTCTTAATGGTTTTTGTGTTTTGCAAGTGTTTTAATGGTTTTCCATTGTATAACGAAGGAAAGCCGAGGCTTAGGAAAGACGTTTCCTGCGCCTTCGAGCTATTAAAAAGAACCATTCACAGGTTTGAATTCAATGATTTATCAATGTTTCATGAGCGTTGATAGCACGTAAAATGGCCTGTGCGGCCCTGCACATCGACAAGACACTGTTTTATTCAAAAACAGTTAAAGAGTATAAGTTTGAAGACAGAGCACAGCAGAATGAATATTGAAGACAGTTTTACAGGGATTACGCCTAAGACGGTTATCAAAAGCCTAATCCCCAACTCAAAACACAGTTTAAAGAAAACCTAAAGTGTTTTATCAGACAGAAAGCCTCCACCGCCACATCTGAGGCAAATTGATTCCTCAACTACCACAGAGCCACCTGTTGCCTCAAACCTTTCAAAACAGAGGCCGAAGTTATTGAAGAAAATCAGATATTCACCTCCAGCGCAGCCAGGGAGTTACTTTTGCAAGGAAATAAATGCAGAAATATCGGCAGGGTTACTCCAAACATTACACAAAGCCTCAAAGTCAAATAAAGCTCCCACCGAGCTTAAGTCATAAATGTAAAACAATTAATATAGAAGACCACTTGTAAAATTCTTCATCGAGCCCCTCAAAAGGCCAAGAAGTCTTGAATCTGTATTAATTGCTTCGAGAGATCTTTCGTTAGATTTCACCTCCTCATTCTTCTATAAATACCTCAGTAGAAGATGAGAAGTTGTTGGTTGAGTTGCTTACAGAGCTTTGAAATACATTTGAGCCTATACTCCTGAGTGTAAATAGTGTTCACTGGCCCTTGGAGCTCTGCTTGTGATAGATTAGCTAGGCTGAATAGTGAAGATGATTGCTGAACTGAAACATTGGACTTGAAGACTGTAACCGGTTTGACATCAATATAAAAGTTGTTTCTTGGGATCCTGGTCTATGTCATTGGTGAAGTGCATCTCTCTTTGTTATTTTTTTCCTTCTATGTATGCCATATTGTTCATATTCCTCTGTAAAGAACAATTTAAACAGGGTTAGGATCTACTGTATATCAGTAACCTTCTCTGGCTGAGAAATCTTTATCTTAATGTTTTCCTCAAGTTTGTTTATTTAAGAATGATTCAATACTGTTTAAACAGTTAGGAATGTTGGCGTTCCCTCATCCTTCTGTTTACATAAACATTTTTCTTGAATGTGATTTCCATTATTTGCTATTAAAGTTAGACTAGAGAAGATATGGTTTGCCCTGATTCCTAGATTCTTTTCTCCAAAGGCAGATTCTGAAAGTTTCCCTTGGTGTTGACTGAAAGCAGACTAGGTTTAAAAGTACTTTATCTGATCTTAAGTCACACTTTGTTTCTCTTATGTGTTTTCATACTTTCTAAAGGTAATTATGTGGATTACTGGATTGTTTGTCAATTAAGCTGCTTTAATAGAACTTGCCCAAGAAGTTTATGGTTAGCCCCGTCCTTGGTTGGTTTTAAAAAGTTACTTAAGAGGCTTTTCTTGTTTGGACTGACTATAAATCCTCTGAGAAATTATTATCAGTTTCCACCCCTCCAACACTTTATTGTTTCCATCCCATCACTCTAATCTCAATAATCTTGTGGTATAGATGACTTGCCCCTTGGATCACTCTTGATGTTGTTGTTCAATTAAAGCCCTGTTATGACTCCATAGCCCAATGGATTAAAAACCAGCATTATATCTATCTCTTAGCCATAGCTGTTCTTCCCTCTTGCAACTTCTCACCTTTGAAACTCTTTGCATTCAGGACTTTTCACCTCAAACATGAATCATGCTCAACCATCCAAAACAAAACAAAACCCTTGGAATTTATAACTAGCCTAATATCATTACCTCAAACTTCAAAGACAATATCCATCTTTGTACATATTGGAGAGATCCCTCTCCGGATTCAGGAGGGCTAGATCCTAGGATCCCAAAGTTGGTTGAAACGATGTTAACTCTGTGATCAGAATTTTTTCCAATCTTGCTTATTACAGAGACCTAACATTTATGGCGACTCTGTTGGGGATTGAGTTGAGTTTTCACCTTTTTCCCCTTTTATTTTCACAGAAAACTTTGTGAGTAAGAAGCAGCCTTTTCAAGCACTACTAAGAAATGGTAATCATGATGAAACTTGTTTGAATAAGTGACAAGCTAGGTCAACCCTAGGATTCTGATAAGGCTTCATATAACCTTGAAAAAACAGCTAGCTTAGCCATAAGAGTAGAGTGTCTTTGTCTCATAACCTTAGCTAAGTTTTGAAACAGAGTTAGGATATTCTTAAAAACCACACTACTAAAAACAACTCAGAAAAACCTAAAAAAAATTTCAGATTGGTATTCAATAAACATGGTGGTGGACCATAAAACCTTTTACCTCCAAAGGAGCTAAAAACTTCCACTTGGCGACTCCACAATCCTTAACAGACCTTAAGACTCCACTGGGAAGAACCCTTATCATCATAACATCATTTAAAACTCAGTTAGAGGACTGTAGGATTAAATTTGCGTAAACATATTAGTTAACCTCTTAAATATTGTCATATCTGGTTGAACTTGTCTTGTTTATTCGGGTCTAAAAACACAGCATAGTGGCTTCTAGAAAGATTCACACTAGAGCCCATCCTGACCCTGATCCCCCTGAGGTAGTTGATAACCCAGAAAAAATCCTTAGGAAGTTGCCTAGGATTCAATGATCAACTGTTTTCAGATCACCCTTGAGAGCTAATTCAGTCCCTGAAAATCTTTCAGCTCTACAACAATCACAAGTTGACTTAGTAAATCCATTCAGAACTAGGTCATTTGATGATATAATACAGCTAGACTCTGAGTCTTCACTTTCATCCCCAGAAACAAGTGAACATATTGGTAGCAGGGAAACAACACCTCCCGATTTACATTTTCTTCTTAACTTAGGTGTCTCTCATCCAAGATCAGCTCAACAATCTATTGTTGTTCCACCCACTTCTGTTCATCCTTCATCCACTGTTCAAACCACTTCATTTCAGCCCACCCCACCTCTTGTAAATCCACCCCCACCACATATCATGGCAGCATGGTATGCTCCCTTAGTCCTTCCTGTACCATTAGTCAATCTTCCACAGGACTATCAGTCCAAAATTCCATTATATGATGCTAGCAATACTACAACAACATCACAACATGTGGAAAAGATGAATGACTACTTTGACAGAAATGAAATTGATGACGATTCTGTCAAACTCAGATTATTTTCTCAAAGCTTAGGGGGAGAAGTAAGAAAATGGTTTAAAGGCTTAGCCCCCCATAGTATAAATGATCTCCAAGGCTTCCATCAAACATTCTTAAACAAATGGGAAGTGAGGAAGAATCCTCTCCAAGTCCTTGCTGACTATAACAATCTCCACAGGAATCCAGGGGAAAGTGTACAAGCTTATTGCACTAGATTTAACAGTGTGTACAATGCACTCTCCCCTGAATTAAAACCTCCACAAGGTTCAGCTTTAAACAAGTTTCCTGAAGGCTTTGACGCTGATATGACCTATTCACTAAGAGAAAGAGATTTTGCAACCCTTGAAGACATGCAAAGGGGTGCTCTTTCTGTGGAAGTAAACTTGATGGAGAAGAGAGCAAGGATGAAAGCTGAAAAGAGGGTATCTTTTAGAGAGGAGTCCACACCTTCTACTTCCAACTCAAAGATGGAAAGGATGATGGAAGAGATGATGAAAGAGATGAGCATAATTAAAAGAGCACAAGCAAGTCAAAATCAAACTGCTCCTCAAAACAGAAACCAAAACCAGAATCAAAATGTTAGAAGGAACCAACCTCCAAACAAACCTACGGAAGATGATCAACAGATCACTCCTCCTTTTCATCAGAACTATATAAGTGAGGTTGAGGAAACAGACGAAATAACAGAGGATGGTGCTATCAACATGCTGGAGGTCGATGATGATGATTTTGAGATTCATTATGATAAAAAACAAGGTCTATATACTCCGTATGATGACGAAAGAGATGATGATGAAAATCATTATCAAGGCATGGAAAATGTCATCATAGAAACTCAAAGGGAATATGACCTCAGAAGCAAGACTAATAAACAAACCCCCAACACCAAAACCTATGACAAATCTTCACAAAACAGCACGACAACCAAGCCTAAAACGGTCAAATACAAGGATAAAACGGTGGCTGAAAATTCTGAGAAAGGTAAAGAGAAAGGCACTCAAAACGCTGAAAGATAGAGTGCAGACTCCAGCAGTACTAACACTTCAGCTAGTACTCCTATTACAACCGTTATGTCAAGTGTAAATAAAACAAATCAGCAAGTTTTTGTTGCTGATAAAGTGACATCTAACAAGGTTGAAACCAGCACTTCAAAGAATCAAATTCCTTTCAGCCTGGAACAGGAAATTTCTAAGATTAAAATCTCTGTTCCCTTAACTGAGTTAGCTGCCCAACACGTATATAGAACTCAAATTTTGAAGGCTTTAAATATAGAGGAAAATGGAGATGTTGCCACTAATCTTAGTGATGACCACCGTTGAGTCTCAATTTCGCATCTTTTCCATACACTTTTCTATACCTTTTTCACTCACCTAAACCTCCCAAGTTGTCAATATCATTTGCAAAAGAGCATCTAACATGGTTTTTAATTATATTTTTGTGTTTTCTATTTGATTTAGATTTTTTTCATTCAGCTGCGGAATCTTGCCACTTTCTGCAGCTGCTGCAAGTTTCCGCAGCTATTTTGTGAAACTCTATGTTACAGGTGTCTACAGGGAAAACGAGCCACATGGGCAAGTCAGGAATGATGTGGACATGGTTCGTGTACTATTGGTTCGAGAAAACTCATCTAAAGAAGCCACGGTCAAAGGCGTCCACATGGAAGTCAACCATAGAGTCTTACGGTGACAGGACTCTGTTTCGTGTCACATAAAGGTTCATATGGTCGTTTTTGAGCTTGCGGAGGACAAGTCGACATCTGTACATGGCTCCATAGTCGAATTCAAGCATCCACTTCTCATAGATTTATTTTCCAACACGGCCATGATCCTAGATCCGTGGACGTAATGGTCTACGTGTTCTACACCAACATAAACTTTAGGAGACAGTTATATTTCTTTTGTTATATATAATGCGTTTGCATACGCATATAGAGTTAGTCCCGATTAGTCTCTGTTAATTTTATTAAGTCTGCTCTGTAATGTAGTTACGCTACCTTTGAGCCGTAATACTACCATACTGTTATGACTGATTTTTTAATATAAGAAGACTCTGTTTTCCAACTTAATTTGTACTTGAAGACCGTTTCCAAGGCTGGTGTAGAGGGCCCCTGCTCAGCTAAGGTTTTGTGCATTAGTGTATAGTTCTTATTTCATTTCTTTAAAGCTCATTGTGCCATAATCCATTCACATGTTTATACATTTCATTTTTTTTCATTTCTCGTTTATAAACTTTCTGTGTTTTCCATTTCACTGTCATGTTTTATGTTGTTAATCACCGATCGTGTTCTACGTTCAAAATAGTGATAGGCGGAGATATCATTTGCATACCTTTTTGACTAATGACATGGAATTAACATCATTCTGCTGCTAATTTGCTTTTCGTAGTTTCTGTTTAATTTCAGTCTTGCTTTGTTCATTTCAGTTTTGCTCATTTGCTTTAGTAGTTAAATTTAGATATATTAAACTGCTCATAGCATCTTCAGTTGCCTCCGAAAGCCACAACTGGACTGATGGTGAGGGATTGTATTATGAAATGTGTAGTTTGGTATTAGTTTCCTTTCTGCAAATTTAGATATATTAAATTGCTCATAGCATCTTCACTGTTCTCCGAAATACACCGAAATGTAGTTTAGTATTAGTTTTCTTTCTGCAAATTTAGATATATTAAACTGCTCATAACATCTTCAGTTGCCTCCGAAAGCCACAGCTGGACTGATGGTGAGGGATTGTATTATGAAATGTGTAGTTTAGTATTAGTTTCTTTTCTGCAAATTTAGATATATTAAATTGTGCATGACATCTTCAGTTACCTCCGAAATCCACAGCTGGACTGATGGTGAGGGATTGAATTATGAATGTATGGTTTGATATTAGTTTACTTTCTGCAAGTTAGATATCAGTTACTCAAGTTGTTTATGGTTACTTCCGAAATTCATAGCTGGACTAATGATGAAGGATCCGAAGATAAATTGATGTAATCTGATTTAGATTTACTTTGTTGCAATTTTGAATTTCTTTAAGCATAGTTTCTTTTTGTTTAGACAACAGCAAGAATAGTTTAGTTTCATGCTCACTAGTTCACTGTTTTTGATTTATTAGACTTACAACATCTTTTCATTTCAGCAGTACATTTTCATTTCCTTTCAAGTTTTTTCATTGAAAATTTCAAATTCCTTTTTAAGTTTCAAGTTGGTAAATCATTATAGGGGATATCATTTCCTTGAAAAAATATAACCATACTTGTTTTCATTTTAGAATTTCCATTTCACCTTAGAAAACCAAAAACGACAAAAAGTTAAGAAATAGGTTATCTTGCACATATAGTGCGCCACACTTCATCAGCTTACGAATCTCGGATTGACAAATTAAATGCAGCAATTTAGGATACACTAAATTGACCAAACATTTTGGCGCCGTTGCCGGGGAAGTGTAACTAGGTAGCCAATTTCTTAAAAAAAAACACAAAATCATAAAAGAAGGGAAAACTTGATAACTTCTTGAAGTATGCTCTCCTCTTGCACCTAGTGTGATCTGGAGGATCAGAAAAGAGAGTTATTGGTTTAGTAATTTCTTAAGTATGCTCTCTTCCTGCACCTAGTGTGATCTGGAAGATCAGAAAGAGGATTATTAGCCCAACTTTTTGAAAAATAAAAAAATAATAAAATAATGACATGCATAGAGCAAGAGATTCTAGGGGAAGGTTTATAGCTAAAGCCAAGAGTTCGATTTTCACAACTCCATCTTCTTCAAGGCATAGACCAGATTCACCACCATCTACCCCTAGCCTTAAGATTTTTGGAAGTCAAGGAACAACTGAATTAGAGAATTCTCCTATACCACCTACTCAATCCTATTTAGAAAACAAAGAGACTTTCTCTCATTCTCCCTTGGTAGAAAAACTAGAGGACTTTAAGGACTCTAAAGAAACTATCATGGCGGAGGAAGTAATAGATGGAGGTAGAGGTAGAGGTATAAGAGGAGGAAACAATGGAGACAACAATGGTGAAGGAAATAATGGTAGAAATAGGGAAGGAGACAACTTGTTTGGATTCCCTATAGTTGATGAGGAAACTCATGCAACAATGAAAAATATCTCACCATCTGTCCTCCCTAACTTTTATGGATTGCGAAGTGAGGACCCTAAAACATTTCTGCTTGAGTTTGAAGTTGTGTGCCGAACCTATGACTATATGGAAGATTCTCAAAAACTCAAACTGTTTCCTTCAACTTTGAAAGGATCTGCTTTGAAATGGTTCATGGGATTAGCCACTCAATCTATTAGGACTTGGAATGATATGAAAAAAACATTTTTGGATAGATACTTGGACTATTGTATGCCCACCAATCACAAGGATGAGGTATTCAAGATGATGCAAAAAGAAGATGAAAATTTGGAAGACTTACTTGAAATATTTCAATACAACTTGAAAAGAGCAAAGATGAGCAACTTAGATGATGAAACCTTGAAATCCCTCATATTAAAAGCCATTAGAGATGAATGGATAGATATTTTAAACATGATGGGGAAAGGAGACATTTCTCAACTTCCACTTCGTGATATAACAGAACTATGTGTCCATCTCTCAAGAGGAAAATCTAAAACAGTAAAAGGGCCTAGGGATCCTTCTCTTATTAGGGCTAACAAATCTGCAACTGGATCAGTAAGTAGGGCAGAGATTGGTAATATGCTTGATGAGTTCAAAACTGATATCGTAGGGAGCCTTAGTGAACAACTAGACACCCTTAAAATCCAACACAAGCAGAAAGCAGAAACAGATGCTTTAGCCATCTTTTGTCCGAAATGTAGGAAGACACATGCTTTAAGGGAATGTCCCTTGGATGCAAAAGTTGTAGAAACATGTATGATTTGCTCAGAGAATCATGAGATCAAGGATTGTCCTTCAATTCCTGGACTCAAAGCCGTTTTTCAAGAAGACCCAAATTCAGTAGAATCTCTCTGTTTTGTCGCAAGGAGACCTTGGCAGGGACAACAAACTCAAGGGTTTAACAACCCTATGAATTTCCAAACCCCACCAAATTGGAATCCTTGGCAACAACCTTGGCCCCAACATCAAAACTCATATCAACCATGGGTACAAGGGATGAAAAATCCTTATGGGAGATTTGCTCAATTTTATCAATATCCTCCATCTTTTCAAAATCAATAAGCTCCACAACTTCCAAACCCAAATCCACAACTTTCATTGCCATTTCCACAACAACAACCTTCTCAACAAAATCCAAATCCTCAACTCATGCTCCCATACCAACAAAAGAAAAATCAACTTCCAGCTCAGCCATTGCCAAATCCTAACAATAAAAATCCTCATAATACTTACATGGTAGAAGGACAACAATTTCCTACCTATATGATTGTTCCTCTCAACGATGTACAACTCAGATCTGGTAGAGTTTTAGAAAAACCTTCTATAGATATCCAAGAGCAAGATACCTCTGAGGAGGATTCTCTTCAAGTCAATAAGGGTTCTGAGGAATAATCTCTTCAAAATTCAAATATTCAAAAAGAAAAAGAAAAGTTAACACCCACAACTCCTATAGTTGAGCAACCTGCATCTTCATCTACACCTCCTTTTCCTGAAAGACTACAAATAGATAAGGGGGTGGAAAAACAAATCTTGTTGCCTAACTATGACTTTCTAGATGAATTGAAGAATGTTTGTATCAAGATTCCCTTGCTACAAGCCATTCGAGGGATTCCTATTCTAGCAAAAACCATAAAGGAGTTGAGTTTCAAAAGACCAGGAAGGAAACTAAAAGACACAAGAAGAATCCACTTGGTAGGAAAGATTGCAGATATTATGATGGGAAAAATTACCATGCAGAAGTATGTAGATCCAGGAAGTCCAATTGTCAAGACACATATAAATGGGATAGAAATTCCAAACACATTGATTGACTTAGGGGCCGCTATCAACATTATGAGTAGACAGACTATGGACCAACTAAAACTTCCTAACCTTCTTTTTACACCTACTTTACTGCAACTTGCAGATCGATCAATTATTAAACCATATGGTGTATTAGAAGATATTTCAGTCTCCTTAGATTCTTGGGAATATCCAGTAGATTTTATGATTTTGACTCCCAAGAGTAATCTAGGAGGGCACCCACTTATCTTAGGAAGACCTTGGCTAGCCACAGCTGATGCTTTTATTAGTTGTAGATCCGGGGACATGTACATTTCTAATGGTAATTCGACAAAGAAATTCAATTTGTATCCTCCAGCAAGAGCAATCACAGAAGTAGGAGACAATGAATGGGTTGATGATGAGGACACTATACAACCTGTCTTTACCATTTCTGAAATCAGTGAGGATAGTCAAATTCTGAACACATTAGAAAATTTTGAGATATCTTCAGAATATGACCCCACACAATTTCAGTTGGAATCTGACATAGAATATTTATCATCAAGACAAATGTCTCTTTACTCTATGGAAGATTTTGGTAGTTCTACTATTGAGATTTTTCCAGGAAAAACATTGAATATCAACAAACATATGGAAAAATCACAACAAGAAGAACTAACCAAAATCTTGCAAAAACATTCTACTGCATTTGCATGGGAGTATATTGACATGAAGGGTATTGATCCTAAGACTTGCATCCATCACATCTATATTGAGGAAAACAGTAGACCAATCAGACAACCTCAAAGAAGGATGAATCCAAATCTTATGGAGATAGTGAAAGAAGAGCTCCAAAAACTTCTCAATGTAAACTTCATTTATCCAATTTCAGATAGCCGATGGGTTTCTCCTTTGGTTATAGTACCTAAAAAGAATGGTAAATGGAGGGTATGCATTGATTACAGGGAATTGAATAAAGCAACTTTAAAGGATCACTTTCCTTTGCCTTTTATCGATCAGGTATTAGACACATTAGCAGGTAAAAAGTACTTTTCATTTTTAGATGGTTTTAGTGGCTATAATCAAATTCAAGTAGCACCTGAAGATCAAGATAAGACCACATTTACTTGTCCATGGGGAACTTTTGCCTACCGAGTGCTTCCTTTGGGTTATGTAATGCACCAGCAACATTCCAAAGAGCAGTACTAGGAATTTTTTCTGATCTAATCCATGATTGTGTAGAGGTTTATATGGATGATTTTACAGCTTATGGTAATTCATTTGAAGAGGCATTAGAAAATTTGGAAAAAGTTCTTATAAGATGTAAAGAAACAAACCTTTCATTAAGCCATGAAAAATGATTTATGATGTTTACTGAAGGGATTGTTTTAGGACATCATATTTCAGGAGATGGGATTAAGGTTGATAGATCAAAAGTTGAAGTCATCTCCAAGTTGCCTATTCCAAATTGTCAAAGAGATGTTAGAAGTTTTCTAGGATTTACCGGTTACTATAGAAGATTTATAGAAAACTTCACTAAAATAGCATCTCCACTCTTCAAGTTGCTTACAAAAGACTGTGAATTTAAATGGGATCCTGATTGTCAATCACCTTTTGAAACTTTGAAAACAAGAATATCTGAAGCACCTATCTTGAGAGGACCAAATTGGAAACTCCCTTTCCATATTTCTACGGATGCTTCAGATACAGCTCTAGGAGCCGTGTTGGGTCAAAAAGATTTAGTTCCTTATGCCATTTATTATACCAGTAAAAATTTGACTCCCACAGAGTTGAACTATACTGTGACTGAAAAAGAGTTTTTAGCTGTTGTTCATGCAATTAATAAGTTTAAACATTACATAACAGGCTATGAAACTTTTATTCATACTGACCATTCTGCAATTAGATATTTAATGAACAAACCTGTTACTAATGGTAGAGTGACAAGATGGCTCTTACTTTTGCAAGAATTCAATATTACTGTGTTGGATAGACCAGGAAAACAAAATACAGTAGCTGATTTCTTGTCTAGGATTCAGAATACTAAAGAAGATTCTCCCGTAGAGGATAAGTTTCCTGATGAATACTTGTTTGCAGTAACTATTAAGACTCCTTGGTATGCAGATATTGCTAACTATTTGGTTACAGGAAAACTACCTTCACATTTATTTCCAAGTGAAAAATGAAAAATTATTCAGGAGAGTTCAAAATATTCATGGATTTCTAACGAATTGTTTAAAATAGGGCCAGATCTTGTGATCAGAAGATGTGTCAGGGAAGATGAAATGCCTGATATTCTTAAGGCATGTCATGATGAACCATGCGGCGGACACTTTGCAGACAAAAGGACGGCCTATAAAATCTTCTCTTTAGGATATTATTGGCCTTCCCTCTTCAAAGATGCAAAACAATATGTCAAAAGGTGTGACAGCTGCCAAAGAGTAGGGAAACCTACCCTTTCAAATGAAATGCCATTACAACCACAAGTACTCATTGAACCCTTTGAAAAATGGGCTTTAGATTTCATTGGACCTATTAATCCACCATCTAAGCAGAAGAAGTATATATTGGTTTGTACTGATTATGTTACTAAATGGGTAGAAGCCAAAGCATTAGTATCTGCTACTGAAAATTCAGTTATTCATTTTCTTTATGAGGATATTTTTACTCACTTTGGTGTTCCAAGAGAAATTGTGACAGATCAAGGAAGCCAATTCACATCCAACTTGGTGGAGAAGTTGATGGAAGAATACAAAATCAAGCACGGAAGATCTACTCCTTACCATCCGCAAGTAAATGGTCAAGTGGAGTCTACAAACAAAGTTCTTGAAAGTATCATCACCAAAACTGTTCATCTACATAGAAGAGATTGGGCAGAAAGGCTTCCTGAAGCCTTGTGGGCCTACATAACTACATGGAGAAATACAACATGACATTCTCCCTATGAACTTGTTTATGGGAAAGAAGTCTTGCTCCCCATTGAGTTCCAAGTCAAGACCTTCAAGATAGCAGTTCAGTTGGGGATGGACTTATCAAAAGCCCAAAAGCATAGAATGGAGCAATTGAATGAGCTAGATGAGATCAGACAAGAAGCAATTTTAAGAACTGATCTAGTTCAATATCAAGGAGCTAAATGGCATGACAAGTACATCAAAGAGAAGAAGTTTCAAGAAGGAGATTGGGCATTGTTATTTGATTCCAAGTTTAAATATTTTCAAGGAAAATTTCAGACTCATTGGCTTGGGCCATATGAGATTGACAAGATCTTTAGAAATGGAGCAGTAAGAATCAAGACCATTGATGAGTTTCAAACTCCTCTTATTGTGAATGGCCACAGATTGAAAGTTTATCATAAGCCACTCTCAAAAGAGGATTTTTTCAAAATGTTTCAAGAAAATTCTGCAATCAAGCTGGTACAGAAGAATTCTTCTTCTTCACCAACCTAGCTTTTTTTCTTTCAGTTAAAAAAAAAAAAAAAAAAAAAAAAAAAATTGTATAAGCCTGAAAACCAATCACTGATTGGCAGTCTTATACAGAAAATATAGGGTGAAAATCAGGAACACCTGACACTCTATATTTTCCAAAAAAATCTCTCTTTCATTTCACAAGTTTTGTGATCATTCACTCCATTCCATTCCACTTCATTCCATTTCATTTCACTTCATTTCACTCCACTCCACTTCATTTCATCCATTTCATTCCATTTCATTAATAAAAATATTTTTCATGACCATTTCCATCTGGTCATTTGTCATCTGTTCATTTCCATTCATCCAAGTAATAGCTGTGTCAGTTTCCGCAGCTGACATCTGTTTCCGCAGCTGACTCCAGTTTCCGCAGCCAGAAGCAGATTCCGCAGCTACTACTCCGTTTTCAAAAAGAATGTACAGTCAGATGTTATTTCCATAATCATGAAATAAAATGCAGGTGAGAGGATAAAAAATGAAGACATGGAGCATTCAAGACACCAATGAAGAGCAATTAGTTGAAGACCAAAGGAAAAGGAAAAGATTCCAAAGGTATGAATAAAATTTATTTCAAATAGCATTGAAAAACACATTTTTATATAGTTCTGAACCATGAGCTCTATCCATTATGTGCAATGATTATATTGACAATTCCGTAACCTTTCACGATCTCCATATTATCCTCTCGCATTCATTCCCAAACGGTTCCATCATTAAACCCCCGATTTTCACTCATGATACAATATTCCACCAGTGACAATGAGACGTATTTGATTTGACCAAGGACTCTTACAGCCGCATAAATCCATAACCGTTGATTGAAACATGTTCACATTTATTTCGCAGCCACCAAATTTCAAAACGTTGTCGAATGTGTTATACTCTGTCAATTGCACAGTCGTATCTCTGTTATGCTCACGAAACCCTTTTCTATTCTGTCTCACTCCATTCCGTTCATTGTGCTCATTTCCACTCTCGGATATCTACCCACAGTCTCACTCCATTTCGTTCATTGTGCTCATTCCCATTCTATAATATATTCCCACAGTCATTGAGCTCGTTTCTGTGCATTCAGCCGTTCTATTTCCATTTGAATCCTCCACACAGGAAAGTCTTTGAAGAGAAAAAAGAGAAATGGGTAAATTGCTAAGAGCAGAACCGGAAGGACCGAAGTTCATGGAGGGATATCCGCAAGTAAGGGAGATATTGAAGAAAGCAAAATGGCTGCGTTTTATCCAGAAGTTCAGAGGTTATCACAAAGAAGTTACAAAAGCATTTGCAAGGTCGTTTAATGGCTTGGAAGCAGAAATTGGAGACCTTAAGTTTGCGGTCAATGAAGCATCTATAGCAACAACCACGGAACTTCTTTAGGAGGGTGAGCGTTGGTTTAAGAATAAAAGTATCAGTGATGAAGCATGGAGAACAATCTTACGAAACCAAGGTATGGACATAACTGTTTTTAAAAGAGGAATTCCTATGCATGCATTGAAAGAGGAATGGGCTACTTTGCTGCTAGTTGTTCAGAAATTCATTACATGTGAAGGTCGTTTTGGGTCCATGTACATGTACCATACCAGGTTACTGATGAATTTTCTAGATAATCAAGCTCTCAATCTCCCATATTTTCTGTTAAATAGCTTGAAGAAAATGTTTGTGACTGTTCAGAAACATTTAGGAGATGTAGAACCTCATCTATATCACCACGGCCTTATAAAAATTTTGATTGAAAAGGAGTTAAAGGAAAAGAAAGACACATGGGAACAATTTCTGGTTAGAAATTTCTTTGAGGAACCTCAGGAAATTCCTGAAGGTAGCACAACAAGAAGAAGTAGGAGAAAAAGAACAATTGATGAAATCCAAAATACTCCTACTACTGCAATTGAAAGAAATGATAGGGAAGAAAGAATGTCAAAGAGGAAGAAGAAAGAAATCAAGGGTAAGAAGCCAATAACACCAAAAGAAAGAAAAACTATTGAGGCTATACATAAAACTCCTTCTTTTGAAGAAGAAGATAATCAAGTGTTATCTGAAAGACTAGTTTATCTTCAAAAACAGTCCTCTATGGCCAAGAAGACAGAGAAAGGAAAACAAAAACAAAAGGATAGTGCACCACAGCGTGTGAGAAGAAGCAGCAGACTTAAGGGGAAATTGAGGAAAACGCAAATTAAGGGTCCTCATTTCATTGATTTGGGTGAGGAGACATCTGAACAGTCCCCAGCTGACCATAGTCCATCTCAGTCAGTTAGTGAACCTGGTTCATTTCATTCCCAATCAGACATTGAACATACTCCATCCCATTCTCAGCAAGATATTGATGTGAGCCCTCCTCAGCCAGATTATTCTCCTTCACGGCATTTTGGGGACAACCCAATAAAAATGACACCTGAAATAGACCCCAAGCAGCAGGAAGTATATGACTATATAGAATCTTTGGAAAAGGCAGCTACAGGTCCTAGTACTTCGTCTATCCAGCCTCATACAGTATAGGATGATTTAGTCCAATCACTAAAACAGGAAATTTTTGAGTTAGAGCTTTTGAATAAACATATCAAAAATGAAAATGAGACATTGAAGGAACAAGGCAAACTGGACAAAATCATCCATGATAATACTATGCTACATCTGGGAATATGGAAAAAGAAGAACAAGAAATTGAAAAGAAAATGCCAGAAGTTGAGCAGAGCACTGGTTAATATCAAATTTAGGTGCTTAATGAAGAAACCCAGAATGTTAGCAACACCAAGGAAGAGGAGGAGAGGATTGGATGTGCTGGCTGAAGTGTCAAGGCACATGAACTAAGGAAGGAATATTAAAATTTTGGTTGCATGAGGACATGCAACACCTTCACAGTGGGGGTATGTTGAGTCTCAATTCTGCATCTTTTCCATACACTTTTCTATACCTTTTTCACTCACCCGAACCTCCCAAGTTGTCAATATCATTTGCAAAAGAGCATCTAACATGGTTTTTAATTATATTTTTGTGTTTGCTATTTGATTTAGATTTTGTTCATTCAGCTGCGGAATCTTGCCACTTTCCGTAGCTACTGCAACTTTCCGCAGCTATTTTGTGAAACTCTATGTTACAGGTGTCTACAGGGAAAACGAGCCACATGGGAAAGTCAGGAATGATGTGGACATGGTTCGTGTCCTATTGGTTTGAGCAAACTCATCTAAAGAAGCCGCGATCAAAGGCATCCACATGTAAGTCAACCATAGAGTCTTACGGTGACAGGACTCTGTTCCATGTCACGTAAAGGTTCATATGGCTGTTTATGAGCTTGCGGAGGACAAGTCGACATCTGTACATGGCTCCATAGTCGAATTCAAGCATCCACTTCTCATAGATTTATTTTCCAACACGGCCATGATCCTAGATCCGTGGACGTAATGGTCTACGTGTTCTACACCAACATAAACTTTAGGAGACAGTTATATTTCTTTTGTTATATATAACGCGTTTGCATATGCATATAGAGTTAGTCCCGATTAGTCTCTGTTAATTTTATTAAGTCTGCTCTGTAATGTAATTACGCTGCCTTTGAGCCGTAATACCACCATACTGTTATGACTGCATTTTAGTATAAGAAGACTCTGTTTTCCAACTTAATTCGTACTTGAAGATCGTTGCTAAGGCTGGTGTAGAGGGCCCCTGCTCAGCTAAGGTTTTGTGCATTAGTGTATAGTTCTTATTTCATTTCTTTAAATCTCATTGTGCCATAATCCATTCACATGTTTATACATTTCATTTTTTTTCATTTCTGTTTATAAACTTTCCTGCTTTCCATTTCACTTCTGTCTTTCATGTTTTATGTTGTTAATCACTGATCAGTGTTCTTGTTTCAAGTTATAGATAGGCAGCCCGGTCATTTTCATAGATTTTTGACTAATGACATGGAATTAACATTGTTCTGCTGCTAATGTGTTTTTCTTAGTTTCTGTTTCATTTCAGTATTGCTTTGTTTAACTTAGTTTTGCTTAATTGTTTCAGTAGTTAAATTTAGATATATTAAACTGCTCATAGCATCTTCAGTTGCCTCCGAAAGCCACAGCTGGACTGATGGTGAGGGATTGTATTATGAAATTTGTAGTTTAGTATTAGTTTCCTTTCTGCAAAATTAGATATATTAAACTTCTCATAGCATCTTCAGTTGCCTCCGAAAGCCACAGCTGGACTGATGGTGAGGGATTGTATTATGAAATGTGTAGTTTAGTATTAGTTTTCCTTCTGCAAATTTAAATATATTAAACTGCTCATAACGTCTTTAGTTGCCTCCGAAAGCCACAGCTAGACTGATGGTGAGGGATTGTATTATGAAGTGTGTAGTTTAGTATTAGTTTCCTTTCTGCAAGTTAGAAATGTTAAATTGTGCATGACATCTTCAGTTACCTCCGAAAGCCACAGCTGGACTGATGGCGAGGGATTGAATTATGAATGTATGGTTTGATATTAGTTTACTTTCCGCAAGTTAGATATCAGTTACTCAAGTTGTTTATGGTTACTTCCGAAAATCATAGCTGGACTAATGATGAAGGATCAGAAGATAAATTGATGTAATCTGATTTAGATTTACTTTGTTGCAATTTTGAATTTCTTTAAGCATAGTTTCTTTTGTTTAGAAAACAACAAGAATAGTTTAGTTTCATGCTCACTAGTTCACTGTTTTTGATTTATTAGACTTACAACATCTTTTCATTTTAGCAGTACATTTTCATTTCCTTTCAAGTTTTGTCATTGAAAATTTCAAATTCCTTTTTAAGTTTCAAGTTGGTAAATCATTATAGGGGATATCATTTCCTTGAACAAATATAACCATACTTGTTTTCATTTTATAATTTCCATTTCACCTTCTTTTGAAAGCATTTGAGGAGGCCAACCTGAGTTTCATCCCAAGGAAAAGAAACATTGTGGCCCACAATTTAGCTTTTGCGGCCAGGACATGTCTAACGCCATATGAGACTGGAGACAACACAACTCCGATAAAATTTAGACCAGTAGTGCCTGATAACAAAAAATATTGGCAAGTGTTTGACAATGACAAACAAATAGAAGACTTCATGCAATTCAGAAATGAATTCGAACTGCATAGTTCGGACTCAGATTATGATACAGACTGCAGCGAAGAAAACTTTCTTGGTAAAGAAGAATTGTCTCCTGAACCGGTCAATATTAACCTACTGTCTAGCAAACTCAGTAACAAAACAGAATTAAGTGCAGAATCAGAAACAGAAGAATTGGAAACTCTGCATTCCAAAGATGAAAGGTTGCCTACAAGTCTGACCCCTTTAGAAGAGTTGTTTGATTTTAACGATGTGGAAAATAAGCCAAAACTGGAACCTGTAGAGACTGAAGTGGAGGAATGCAATATAGGCAGTAAAGAGAAACCGAAAATGATCAAACTGTCCAAAACTTTGCCAGCTCACATTAAACTCAAATACATGGAGCTGTTCAAAGAATTTTCTGATGTTTTTACATGGAGTTACGAAGATCTTAAATCCTATGACACTGAAATAATACAGCACAAAATCCCTCTTAAAGAAAACCAAAAACCATTCAAACAGAAACTGCGCAGAATAAACCCTGTCCAGTTGCCGTTGGTTCAGAGGGAGATCATGAAAATGTATGATGCTGGCATTATTTTCCCTGTTAGATATTCTGAACGGGTATCTAATCTGGTGTCTGTTAGGAAGAAAACTGTAGAAATCAGGCTTTGTATAGACTTTAGAGACTTAAACAAAGCTTCATTAAAAGACAACTACCCTTTACCAAAGATGGATCATATTTTACAAAGGGTGGTAGGGTCTAGAAGAATTTCTTTGCTGGATGGCTATTCGAGGTACAATCAGATCATGGTTTACCCTGCTGATCAATTAAAGACAACCTTTACTACACCCTGGGGCACCTTCATGTATGTGAAAATGCCTTTTGGTCTAATGAATGCTGGAGCAACCTTTCAAAGAGCCATGGACATAGCATTCTCGGAGGAATTGGGCTTCTTCATCATTATCTATCTTGATGATGTTATTGTGTTTTCAAAAACATATGAAGAACACTTAGAACATTTGAGAAGAGTTTTCGAGAAATGCAGAAAGTTTGGAATATCTTTAAACCCTAAGAAGACACTATTTGGTCTCCAAGAAGGTAAACTTCTTGGGCACATTATTTCAGAAGAGGGTATAAAGATAGATCCAAAGAGGATCGAGGCAATCTTGCAAATCTCTCATCCTCGAAACATCAAGGAGTTGCAATATTTCATTGGAAAGATTAACTTTTTGAGAAGGTTCATCCCTAACCTAGCCGAGCTCCTTAGGAATATCACAAATATGTTGAAGAAGGACCAAGGGGTGAAATGGACCTTTGAAGCAAAGACATCCTTTGAACTGGTAAAACAAGCATTAACCAAAACACCGGTTCTCATAAGCCCTGATTTTTCAAAATATTTTTATATCTTCTCGTTTGCATCAGAACATACCATAGCTGCTGTCCTTTTACAGAAAAACCCACAAGGATAAGAGCAGCCTATTGCATTCTTTAGCAAGGCATTGAGGGATGCCCCTTTGAAGTATAACATTATGGAGAAGCAAGATTTTGCTTTGGTTAAAGCTTTGAAAGACTTCAGGGTTTACATCCTTCACTCACATATTATTGCCTTTGTTCCAAACTCAGTTGTTAAAGACATTCTAACACAGGAACCAGATGGTAAGAGAGGTAAGTGGATTGCTGTTATTCTTGAATATGATTTAGAGATAAAACCCACTAAGCTCAACAAAGGCCAAGGTCTAGCAAGATTAATGGCTGAATCAAATTGTGAAGTTCTTGATATTAACATGATTAGTGCTTTGGATAACCAAGAAGAATTCTCAACTCCCATTGTTGAAGACCATTTTATCAATTCTCCTTGGTATGCTGATATTGTCTATGTTTTGCTTAATTTAAATACACCTCCTGGTTTGACAAAAACAAAGGCAATATTCCTAAAGTTAAAAGCTGTAAACTATTGCATTATTGATAAACGTCTTTATTGGAAAAATGCAAGTGGTATATTGCTTAAATGTTTGCCTGAGTTGGATGCAGAGACGGTTAAGAAATAATTCCATGAAGGAGAATGTGGAGGTAATTTGTACTGGAAATCAACAGCCAACAAAATTTTGAGGGCTGGTTTTTACTGGCCTACTCTCTTTCATGATGTACACAAGATGACCACTACTTGCCATAAATGCCAATTGTTCGAAGGCAAGAGAAAAGTATTACCCCTTCCGCTACATCCAATCACTGTTGAAGCTCCTTTTCAATAGTGGGGACTTGACTTCATAGGATAAATCCATCCACCATCTTCTGACCTGCATAGGTGGATTCTCACAGCCACAGACTATTTCACTAAGTGGATAGAAGCCATCCCTTGTAGGCAGGCCAATGATTCAGTTATCATAAAATTCATGGAGACTAACATTCTCTCCAGATTTTGTTGTCCTACCAAGATCATCATAGATAATGCAGTAGCATTTGGATCAAAGAAAATCGTTGACTTCTGTCATAGATATCAGATAACATTGGGGCATTCCACAGCCTATTATCCTCAGGGTAATGGACTTGCTGAATCTTCAAAAAAGAGCCTAGTGAACATAATCAAGAAACTGTTGGAGGATAACAAAAATTCTTGGCACACAAAGCTGATCCATGCACTTTGGGCTGATAGATTGACTTTGAAAAAATCTATTGGTATGTCACCGTTTTAGCTGGTGTATGGTACAGATGCAATTTTTCCCAATAGTCTTGGTGTACCAGTTATGAAGTTAATTCAAGAGTTGCAGACTGGAGAAAATGACATGACCAAAAGAATAAATCAGACCATTCATCTTCAGCAAACCAGAGAGGAAGTTTATAACAAAGCATTGCAGAGACAGGACAACATAAAAGGCTCTTTGACCAAAGAACAAAGGTCAGCAATTTCAAGATTGGGGACAAAGTTTTAAAGTGGGACTCAAGGAGGGAAGAAAAGGGCAAGCATGGAAAATTTGATAACTTATGGCTTGGCCCTTACTCTATTCATTCAGTTGCTGGTAATAATGCATTTTTCCTTCAAAAACTGGATGGAACAGAATTGTTTGGGGGTCCTGTCAATGGCAGGATGCTTAAGCATTACTTCTCTTGATCCATTTTATGTTTTAAAGCCTTTTACCTTTTCCATTGTGAATAGTCCATCCACTATTGCATTCAAATTTATGAAAGATCAAAAATACAAAAACAAAAGAAAATTGAAAAGAGGGTAGAAATAAAAAAAAGAAAGGCAAAGCCCCATGCCAAAAAAGAGAAATAAATCTGAAAGTGTGCAAGCTCAAATGCCACTCCTCAAAACACACTTCTAGTTAGTCAAACTGCCTAATCTTGACTAATTAGCTTTAAATTTTCTGCTGATAGGGTAGTGAATTCGATTTGCCAAACTGTTCAATCTTGGCTTATCAGTAGATAGATTAGGATAGAAATGAAGGTTCAAACAAACTCAAAATCTGAACCAAAGTTTCCAAAAAGAGATGACTCAAAACTATTTTATTTTCTGAGTCATAAAAGAGAAAAACTGGTTCTAATTTTCCCAAAATCTGAATCAGATATCAAGGAAGAGACAACTCAAACAAAAGCAAAAACAGAGCTGTGAAGAAAAGAGAAGGCCATGATGAGAAACTTTCAGATCTTAAGCCTTCCATTTTGATTTTTAATTTTCTGCAAATAATAATCTATGTGCAGCTTGTTTTTATGCCATAGATCACAGCAAGTTAAACAACTTAATCTTAACTTGACTGTTTTTAAATTTCTGTCTTAGAATTTAGAGAATGAAAGTCTGTTGGACAATTTAATCCCAACAGACAGTAGATTAGGTAGAGAAGAATCTGAGCTCAACTGATTAATCTGAGTTCAGGGAGAAATAAGGAGTAGAATTAGATTAGTTTTTATGCTTTCAAAAGAATAAAATGTTGTAAAAAGAGTTTGCCAATCCAAGTGCACTCTGATGAAGAAAAAATGTTAGATCAGTAGGATTGGGTAGGTAGAAAGTTGTATTGATGAAGTCCATTTATCTTTCATGACTGATGTTATTTTTCAAAAGCAGAAGCAAGAGCAATCTAATGGATGAGGAACTTGGTCAGCATCCCAGAGAGAACAATGGCTGAGGCAACTGATCATCCTCCCAGAATCAAGTCTGAATTCTTGATGCCTTCAAAAAGGCACCATCCCCAAGTGGAGCCACTGTTAGCCACCTATAATATTTTGTTATACCAAAAGGTGGCTAAATCTTTTTGGAGCCTCCAAGGAAAAATTTTATCACTAAAAATTGTTGGCTCTTGAAGTCTCTCTAAGGCCTCATGCCTCTGTCCAGATCCCTTATTGTTGTTTACATCCTAAAAGCCTCTGAAATCCTTCAAAAATCCCAAGTTAAAAACTGCTGCAGAACCCCTTGGTCTCCTTCCTTTTCTTCCTCACTAACCTCATTTTCTATCCTCCATTTCCAATGAAAAACCCACAATTTCATGTTTCTCCCTTTCCATTTCATTAAAATCCCTTTTATAAGGTTAAAAACCCACTTTTAAACCTTACTGAAACCTTCATTTCCTTCAAGAAACCCTTCAAAAACCATGAAAATACAAGTTTTTATGTACAGAACTTAAGCCCCTCAAGCTTAAGCCCTTAGCCCCTTTTCTTCCATACGCCCACACCCTGGAACCAAGTTTTAACCCTTTGGCGCTTATCGCAAAGCACAGATCATAGAATTTTCAAATTGTTATTTTTTAAACTGATGCATCACAAATATTTGCGCTGCGATCCATCACAGATCGCAGATCGCAATTTTCAGTTTTCCTCCAAAGAGCATCGCAAATATTTGCGCTGCAATCCATCACAGTTTCCGCTTATCGCAAATCGCATGTTTCGTTGTTTAAACAGTTTGATCCATTGCAAATATTTGCGATGCGACCACTCCAATCGCATTTCCACCGTCGATCTTGCACGATCGACGGCTCTGATTTAATCACCCTTCCACCATGCCTTTTCGACCATTCTGAGATTAATCCTGACCATTGGATGATACCATCCAACGGCCCTGCTTCCTCCGCACAACCCCCGATGCAATAAAACCTATAAACGTAGGATTGTATAACATTTTGTTTGTATTTTGCAGGGTTTCGAAGGTTTTCACTATAAACGAAGGAAATTCGAAAGAAGAGGGTGACGACCTTCATGCTTTCGACTTATTAAAGGAAATCACTTGCGGTGTGTTAATTTCACGTCTCGTCAATGATCCGTGAGGAATTGATGCCACATCGTCTCTGCGTAACCCTGTACTCCAGCAAAACACCATGGATAGGGCACAGTTAAAGAGTATCAGTGTCGAAGACCTCAATATATCAGAACAGAGGAATAGAGACAGTTTTTATGGGGATTACGACTAAGACGGTTATCAAAAGCCTAATCCCCGATTAAAAACAAAGTTAAAGAAGAAAGCATTAAGGATTATCAGACAGAAAGCCTCCACCACCACATCTGAGGCAAATTGATTCCTCAGCTACCATAAATGCCACCTGTGCCTCAAATCATTCAACACAGAGGCTGAAGTTATTTCTCAGGATCAGATATCTGCCTCGCAACCGCCATAGAGTTACTTCTGCAAGGAAAACCTAGTGAAAAAATTTCTACAGAGTTACTCTGAACATTACACCGAGCCTCAAAAGTCAAATAAAGCTCCCACTAGGCTTTGATATTTATTGTAAAATAGTTAATACAGTGATCCACCTGTAAACTTCTCTATCGAACCCCTCAAAGGGCCGAAAAGTCTTGAATCTGTATTAATTACTTTAGCAGATCTTTTATCAGATATGACCTCCTCATTCTTCTATAAATACTTCTGTAGAAGATGAGAAATTGTTGGTTGAGTTGCTTACAAAGCTTTGAAATACATTTGAGCCTAAACTCCTGATTGTAAATAGTGTTCACTGGCCCTTGGAGCTCTTCTTGTGATAGATTAGTAGTCATATGAATATTATCATTGGAATCAAATACATGACGTAAGACTGAATCTGTCTAAGAATAATATAAAAGTTGTTTCTTGGGATCCTGGTCTATGTCATTGGTGAAGTGCATCTCTCTTTGTTATTTTTTTCCTTCTATGTATGCCATATTGTTCATATTCCTCTATAAATAACAGTTTAAACAGGGTTAGGATCTACTGTATATCAGTAACCTTCTCTGGCTGAGAAATCTTTATCTTAATGTTTTCCTCAAGTTTGTTTATCTAATAATGATTCAATACTGTTTAAACAGTTAGGAATGTTGGCGTTCCCTCGTCCTTCTGTTTACATAAACATTGTTCTTGAATGTGATTTCCATTATTTGCTATTAAAGTTAGACTAGAGAAGATATGGTTTTCCCTTATTCCTAGATCCTTTTCTCCAAAGGCAGATTCTGAAAATTTCCCTTGGTGTTGACTACAAGCAAACTAGGTTTAAAAGTACTTTATCTGATCTTAAGTCACACTTTGTTTCTCTTATGTGTTTTCATACTTTCTGAAGGTAATTATGTGGATTACTGGATTGTTTGTTAATTAAGCTGCTTTAATAGAACTTGCCCAAGAAGTTTATGGTTAGCCCTGTCCTTGGTCGGTTTTAAACAGTTACTTAAGAGGCTTTTCTTGTTTGGACTGACTATAAATCCTCTGAGAAATTATTATCAGTTTCCACCCCTCCAACACTTTATTTTTTCCATCCCATCACTCTAATCTCAAAAATCTTGTGGTATAGATGACTTGCCCCTTGGATCATTCTTGATGTTGTTGTTCAATTAAAGCCCTGTTATGACTCAATAGCCCAATGGACTAAAAACCATCGTTATATCTATCTTTTAGCCATA
>JAXQQM020077651.1:0-25885 GCA_034641835.2 Pinus albicaulis
AGTTGCGACTCCACCCTGTGACCTCCAAGCTGCAACTCCGCCCCATGACCCCCCAACTACAACTCCACGCCATGCCCTCTTAGCGGAAACTCCACCCCATGCCCTCTCAGTGGCAACTCCACCCCATAACCTCTCAGCAACAACTCCACCCCATGACCCCTTAGTGGCAACTCCACCCGATGACCCCTTAGCGGAAAATTCTGCTGCTAAAGATGCACATAAAGGAGATGGCCAAGATGATGATGATGAAGTAAAAATATTGGTGAGTAAACCTACGACCAGAATATTGAGAGGATACAGGAAATGCCCAGCAGTAGTGCCAAAAACCCAGAAGAACAAGGGAAAGAGAGGTCTTTATGCTCCAGTTCCTCAAACCCTCCCTGTTGTTACAGAAAAACTCCTAGAAGAGATAGGAGTAGAAGAAGAGCAAGAGCAAGAGCAAGAGTATCCACATGATGTATTAATTGAAGGGGTCATGGACGAAGGATGCATGTAATAAGGATGCATGGAAGAAGGATTAGGTGAGCTTGCTGACACAAAAGAACAAGTTGATAAGCTTCCCTCTCCTGATTCTGACTATGAATACATAGCGGAACTAAGCGAATGGTACCACTCAGATGGCCTTATCTCAATCCAAATGTTGTATGCAGATGAAGAGGAGTACCAACAATTGAGTAGGGAAAAAGTGTTGGGCCAACCAACTGCACAACCCAATTTTTTTGGGGATGATCAGGAGGACCAATCAAATGCACAACCAGAATTGTATGGGGATGATCAGGAGGACCAACCAACTGCACAACCAAAATTTTATGGTGATGATCAGGAGGATCAATCAACTGCACAACCAGAATTGTTTGGGGATGATCAGGAGGACCAACCAACTGAACCACCAGAATTGAGAAAAAAGCACATTGAAAAATTAAGTACCTGTAAACATCTTCCTCTGTATATTTCATTGTTAAGGAAGAATAGGACTCTCCAGATGAAAAACAGACAACTACAGATCAAAGTTAAAACCCTAACAGATGAGCTTAGACAAAAAGAAACTTTTGATAGATTAGATTGCTTGGCCCAAGTTGCAGAGTCCATACCCACTGATGACACAGGTATTCCTTCTCCAGGGGTCCAACAAGATATACCCCTTGGAAACAAACAGACTGATGACATTGAAGTTGCAGATTCCATACCCATTGATGACATAAGTATTCCTTTTCCCAGGGTCCAACAATATATACCCCTTGGAAAAAAACAGACTGATGACATTGAAGTTACAGAGTCCCATACCAAAATCACAGTTGTCCATACAGAAGAACAGGAATTACATATCAAAGATACAAAAGAAATGGGTATAGACATAGAGGAACAACAACCAGAACTGAAACTAACAGAGGATGAGGAACTAGAGATCAAACTGACCAAAGACATTGGTGAGAAAAAAGATGATGAGGAACCTTACAGTGTGCAGAACAAATCACTTCCTAACCTTGCCAAGATAATTGAAGAAGAATATCAAAACAAAGTTTTACGAAGACATAAAAAAACAGTGGCTAAGCTGGAAAGGAGAGTGACCAAGTTGGAGAAGGATAAGCAAGAACTCGAACAGCTAATGGATGGTGTGCTCGCTTGCAGGGCTCCTTCAACCAATTACAATGTGTACTTGACTGAAAAATTCATGATATTTAAAAAGAATGCTATCATCCAAAATATCCCTCTCCGGGTTGAAAGCAGTTATTGTTTCGAGGAGGCATATATGTCAATTTGTAATCAAGAGAAAGACTTGCTCTGTGAACTGTACCAACATAATTTTTTGGTACCTTATAATACAAAATGGAATCCCAACTATGTTACAGGGGATGTCCAATTGAGGGCATTTGTATCATATTTGAGAAATCAGGCCAGTTGGTTGGATGATCTAAACATTTATTTGAAAAATGCCGAGAGCCTTCTGTGGGTTAGACGAGAACATCCCAAACCTATGGAGGTGATAAAAGAACATCAAAAATACATCAACTCTCTAGAAGTAGTAGAGGTTATCTCCAAGATCAGGGAGATGACCATTGCATATTGTGCAGACCAGATTCAATTATTGGAAACTAAGGCACAGGGAGGATGTAAGGCAAGGTGGGATAGCATGGGAAAACAACCCCGAAATAAAGATCCATTTAACTACCTCAACTTAAAGACAACCTTAACAAGGGTTGCTCAGTGTATTATTGCTATGGGACAGTGTGGGAATCACTAGATAGGTCTTAGATTTCGGTATCCAATGATCTGGCTTCCAACAAGGGTATATAAAAAGAAATATACGCTGACAAAAAAAGAAGAATTTGATTGTTGGAATGTAATTATGGAGATAGGAGGGTATCTTCGTCCTGATGAACCAGGAAATAGTGATTATTGTATCAGCAATCTTCATGAATGTCCCCCTTCATTCACAGATTCAGATTGAAAGACTGGGTCACCGTTGCTGACACACACTGCTCGCTGTTGACACACCGGCTCACCGTTGTCGGCAGAATATTGGGTCGTAGTTGCTACAAAACAGAGCAGTGCATTATATATTTGATGTTGTAATATATAACTCTCCAATTTGTTTTGTTAGTTATAAAAAACTGGTAAAATTGTGTTTCACATGTTTAGTTACAATTTCATTGCAGTTCCTCTAATAATTTTGCTACATTTTCATTGTTTTTATTTGAATTTATATATCATATTATTGTTTGCACACCAATATATGCAACTATGAAAATTGGGTCATAGTTGTTGCAACACTGGCTCACCGTTGCTGCAACACTAGCTCACCATTGTTGCAACACTGGCTCACCGTTGTAGCAACTCATAGACAGTAAAGGCATCATATTTGATGTTGTAATATATAACTCTCCAGTTTGTTTTGTTAGTTATAAAAAACTAGTAAAATTGTGTTTCACATGTTTAGTTACAATTTCATTACAGTTCCTCTAATAATTTTGTTATATTTTCATTGTTTTTATTCGAAATTATATATCAGATTATTGTTTGCACACCAATATATGCAACTATGCAAAATGGCTCATAGTTGCTAACACACTGGGTCACCGTTGCTGTAACACCATTGCTGCAACACTGACTCACCATTGCAGCAACTCATAGACAGTAAAGGAATTATATTTGATGTTGTAATATATAAATCTCTTGTTTGTTTTGTTAGTTATAAAAAACTGGTAAAATTGTGTTTGACATGTTTAGTTACAATTTCATTGCAGTTCCTCTAATAATTTTGTTACATTTTCATTATTTTTATTCGAATTTATATATCAGATTATTGTTTGCACACCAATATATGCAACTATGCAAACTGGCTCATAGTTGCTGACACACTGGGTCACCGTTGCTGCAACACTGGCTGACGCAGCCTTGGCTGCATTTAACCCACATCTACACATATAAAATGCTTTTCAAATTAAAACTCCAATAAATCTTAGACAGGGCAATTTCATAAGCAGAAGTTGTTTCTTTTTTTTATATATCCTATGGTTATAAACCATATACCAAAACCCATTCATGAAATTTGAATCAATATATTTAACCTTGGTTAAATACCCATTTTTCAACCATCATATATTCGAGCCCACGCTTAACATTTCATTTGATTCAAAAGTTCGACTTTGGTTAAATTACCAAAGATGCCAACAAATAACCATATAAACTTCCGGGCCCACATTTACCAATTTACCTTTATACCATAATTAGATGCATTCACCAATAATATTCGCTGATCACGAATGCCGATAAACATTAATATATTTTCGGACACACAACATATCCAACTTACCTATTCACCATCCATCATTTATCAAATCTGACGGCTTGAACTTCATCGCACTCCAATTCAATGTTTCCTTCATCCAACGACAGTCGCAACACTTCAATCTGATCATGCATAATCCAACGGATTTCGCATCCAAATAAGCTCGATCTTTAATGATTATTTTTCACACGAAATGGGTGGTATTGAGGCACCACATGTCAGCCCACAACCACTATCGCATTCACACAGGAAATTACCACTTACCAGGTTGCACCCACGTGAAAACCATTTGTTGTTTTGCAAAAACCGTTTGCCTTCCTCTGCGCCACTCTGAATCATGTTTTCTGTCTTCTATCCATGATTCCTTGCATAGGGTTAGATCACTGAAATTTGCATAGAATGGATTCCATTCCATTGGTTCTTTCGCATAGAAACTCTAAATTTGATTGAATTCAGCCTCCTTTCTCAGTAAATAATCTCAAAATTAATGTTCATTATTGTCTCATATGTCACTTGGCAACAGTTCTATCTCAATCGTTTGCAATTGCAGCAAAGCCCTAAATGGTTATCCGCAAAACATTAATACCTTAAACTCATCACGCTTTGGACCTTAGTGTTCTTCATCAAATACTTACTTCACTATTTATTACACAACAGAATGTGTAATTTCTCCTTGAAATGATTTTTACGATGTCAACTCCAATTGCAAAATACATCCAGGCAAATATTATACCTCAATTTAGAAGTCCAAGAAATTTCTTTAATGGCATCGATCCATTCTGTGATCGATGCTAATTTTCTCAATATTTACAAATCACACAGAATTCAATAAATTAATATTCACCCTCAAACCACATAATCTCTTAAAGATGTAGCTTGAATATAAAATGACAGAATTTCCCTTGTTCCTGTCAATTTCACTTGCACACAATATACACTCAAAACACAAACTCAGAAATTGAGTTTTCTGTATTAAAACCAATATTTACATAGGAATTCTTCCTTTGGCCTGATCTTCTGTATCAGTGGCCTTTTCTCTAAATTTTCTGTAGGCTTACAAACACAACTCCTATCTATCTAAATCCTGAATTTCTCTCTACCTATTTACTACATTTTATGCCTTTGAGGCTTACAATTTATACAAAAGGTTCTGAAACAATTTTTGGTTTCAGTTCCTCCATCTTCTCAACAAAATCCTAATTATCCTCTAAGTCCTCACTTGATTCAACTAATCCCTAAAGGTCCTCTTTCATCCTAAAATCATGAACCAATTCTAATTTAGGATTTATAATTAATTCCTAAATCTCTCAATCCCTATGAGTTCTCAACTAGCCTAATTCTCTCATGTTCTCCAACATTCGAGAACATTTACAAACTTCCTCACAATATTTAATCAATTCTCATTAAAATCACTCAAAACATCACATAAGAAACCAACTCCCTTGAAACCACAAAACCCCTAAGTCTATTAAAATACAAAGAGATTTCTGAGCCTAATGCTCCTGCATCAAATTATTCGAATTTATATATCAGATTATTGTTTGCACACCAATATATGCAACTATGCAAACTGGCTCACAGTTGCTGACACACTGGGTCACCATTGCTGCAACACTGGCTCACAGTTGCTGACACACTGGGTCACCGTTGCTGCAACACTGGCTCACCGTTGCTGCAACTCATAGACAGTAAAGGCATTATATTTGATGTTGTAATATATAACTCTCCAGTTTGTTTTGTTAGTTATAAAAAACTGGTAAAATTGTGTTTGACATGTTTAGTTACAATTTCATTGCAGTTCCTCTAATAATTTTGTTACATTTTCATTATTTTCATTCGAACTTATATATCATATTATTGTTTCGTACACCAATATGTGAAACTATGAAAATTGGCTCATAGTTGCCGACACAGGAACGCGTATAAGTCTGCATTACCGGGTCAAAGTTAGCGCAACACTGGCTCATTGTTGTTGCAACACTGTCACCGTTGCTACAACACCGGCTCAAAGTTGCCGCAATGACCGGCTCAAAGTTGCCGCAACACTGGCTCACCATTGCAGCAACTCATAGACAACAAAGGCATTATATTTGATGTTGTAATAACTCTCTAGTTTGTTTTGTTAGTTATAAAAAACTGGAAAAATTGTGTTTGACATGTTTAGTTACATTTTCATTGTAGTTCCTCTAATAATTTTGTTACATTTCCATTGTTTTTATTCGAATATATATATCAGATTATTGTTTTCACACCAATACATGCAACTATGCAAGTATGCAAAACCACTTGAAAGCTATCTTCCATGACTTACAAAACAATCAATGTATTAAAAGACTGAGTGTAAATGCATGGAGTTATTTAATCACCTTAAATGATAATTCCATCAAATTAGAGAAATCTCCAACCATATCCTCACCACCTATCAGACATACATGGACATAGTCAACAAAACATTAGTACATCAAATATAGCTAATACAGGAATAAATATAAATATAAAATTGAAAACAAAATTGTGCACAAGAAACCTGGAAATGCATTCATTGTTGGTGCGAGGGCGACCTCGCTTGTTGAGTTCTTCACACTGAAACGATTCATCTTCATCTGCCGGGATATTCAAGTCAATTTCCAATCTTGCATTGTGTTGCCTTGTTTTTATTCTCTTTTTGGGGCTTAGGAAACTCTTCTTCCTCTTCAAAGACAACTCAAAAGCACCCGACCCACACTTGAATTCATAATCCATAATAAGAATATTGTTGGCGTCATCCAACAATTTTTTAACTAAAGCAATCAGCTATTCAATCTTGGTCAAAGTAGTAGGAGGACTGTTTCGAACCAGGTCTAAGTAGCCAAATAACTCCTCCTTGGCCATCTCAATTTCTTCAACATTTACATCAACTTTGCGACTATCCATGGAAATTGTGTTTGCATCTTCAGGAAGATCGGATACTGCCTCTATATTTATCTTAGGAGGGTCATTATATGACTCAGTTGTGCTTTGATGATTTTGTAATTGGTTTGAAGCCATTGAACCGAAACACAACCAACCCACCTTTATGGCATGCTTGCATATGTTGCCACAAATAGACCATGGGCAATCACAAGTTATGAAATTTGTATGATGACAAGTGACAAGATATTGCTTATTAACTTTAGATTGACTTATCACCCAAAAAGCATGAGACATTTGCGAATGAGGGCTGCAATCACTATCTGGTATTCTTTTTTCTTTTTCCATTGATGATTCCAACTGTTTCTCTTTATGTAATTATTTAAAAATCCTTCATTTTTTAGAATTTCCTTAAACCGATAACAGGGTTCAACATTTTCTAGAAGAACATATATCAACCAATCCATCCTACGAGAACATTTCTTTCTTCTATCAGATAGAAAGTTTGTCTTTAAGTAATAGTGATATGATTCCACAACATTGTTTGCTCCTGATTTGCATGGGGAAAATCCCAAAAACCTTTGACCCACATCCCTAATTGCATAAAATTTGGGTTAATGAAGATATTTCATCCATATTTCAAACCAAAAAAATAAATGTAACTTAAGAGTTTTTCAACTTACAAATCTTGTCACCAGCAACCCAATTCTTATGGAAATAGTCTAGGAACTTTTCCTCATCAGCAAATTTGTTGATGAAAGCATTAATTTCAGTGATCACTTCAAAATTGGAACAATAATTCATAATTAAACCCAAATCACTAAACATTTCTTTTGCTATTTCTAGATTATTGGCTAGTCGATTCACATTTTTTAGCCATGCTCGACGTATGTGCCAAACACACAAGATAACATTGCAACTTGTGATTCTCCTGCCACATTCAATTCATTTCAAGCATGTTATTTTTGTAATAAATACAAGTTGTACTATAAAATAAGAATATTGAAGTTACCTTAAAGCACCAATTTTAGCCAATGCATCAACAACCATGAAAGCATTAACTTTCCAACTATGATTAACTTGGTGACACCTATGCATGAGCTACTCCAACCATAGTGAAATGTCCTGTGATGTATTACGTGATGCCACCACCCATGCAACTGGAACCCCACTTTGTTGGTGATCAAACACGACGAGTGTGTACAATTGATACTATTACATTCAAAATACATAGATCATCAACCTCAGATCATCAATCATTATTAATCAAGTTATTGTACTAGATCAATCATTCTTAATACACTCACCCCATACTTATTCGTACTGAATGTTGAATCCATGGCTATTAGGCTATTATTCGATAGCTTCACCATGGTCTCCAACATCCACTTCGTCTGAATTCCAACTATAAAAGGGACATCTCCACCATTGGGCTTTTGATAAAATAAAAAATCATTTTGGTGTTTCGTATACCAAAGGTTCACACTCATTTCATCCTTCTTATGCAACTGATAATTTCATTTCATTAGACAATTATATATGTTAACAACATCTTTTCTACACAAAACGAAATCCCTATCTTGAGCTGCAGCATCCATGTCAATATATTTTTTAACATGCATTTTGCAAACAGAGTCAACTGGCACATCCAAGAAGAAACAACTCTCTACATAGGAAACCATGTCCCTTGATAACTTTGGTTGATGCAACACTCTAGCAGGACCCGAGGTGTCATGTTGTCCATGACAAGGAAATCCTTCGCTATCTACATGCTCATACATGTTATATGTTATTATCACAACCTTAGGGATTTGAACCATAATTTTTACAATGAAATGGCATTGGCATCCCCTCTTTTTCACAAATGAGTATTTTCGCTTCACTTCATCTTGTCCCCTTCTGTCATCGGGGCCATATGAACAAGCATAGCTGCATAAAAAAGTTTGGAAACTCAATACATATGATTCCATGAAAATTGTTTGAGCACTATTCATACCAACATATATACATAGGATTTGTAATTCAAACTTACACTTCATATAACAAGGAAGCAGTAGGCCTTGAGCCTGGGCGTTTGCTTTGTACTCGGGTGAAAGAACATGGAGCATTTGGGTTCATTTCCTCTCCTTTAATAAAGTCTCCAATTCTAGTTGAAGGAATTTTTGCAATCTGATCTAAGGAGTCCATGTGTTTTCCTTGTACAAGAGACCAATCTAAATCCGACCTAGAGAAGATGAGCTTTTATTTAGGGTTTTGCACTGGAAGGGTAATTATTGATTCCCATTTCATTTTCTTCACCATTTTTAAGCGAGTATCTATTTAATAGAGTTGCCGCAACGGTGGAGTGGGTGCAAAGGGGATTCTCACTTAAAAATACTCAGACATCGAATTAAAAAATAGACATTTAGTAAAAAAAACAGACCAAACCGGTTTTCAGTAGTCGTCCAGAGATTCTCCCTTTCGCTCAATCCAACGACTTTCGTTCAATCAATTTTTCAATATCATTCCAGTGATGGCTACCATTCTGTCGTATTCAATCGACACATTGATTAAGGAGATGTTCGGCTCGATGACACGATCATTCCATGCCTCTCCCCCGTCTTCTTTCAACTGGTTTTCACCGACCTGTTTGCAGTGGGCGCAGGAAATTTTCATTCATGGGCACTCTCGTGCGTAGGTGGATAGGAGGAAACGGTAACGGCCTGTGGCTCCTAAACGGGCTCCTTCGATCGGAACTTTTCATGGGACGAAGATGGAGATGGAGACAGGGAGATGGGTGGGGCCACGTTTGCCGGAGGGATTTGCGGTCGTCGGTGGCTTCATGTCAGGCATTAGGTGAATGGTTAGCTTGCTCCATTGTTAAATCTCTCAAAACATATGATCTTCAATTGCTAAGTGAATCTCTCAGAGCTGGTAGAAAACTAACTAGATACCATTATAATATCTCTTTTTATTATTTTGTTTAAAATATTAGGTTTTAACTTTGGAAAAATTACTTCATGAATTTCATCCAAAAATATACATATATCTTATAGACAATAAATTGCAAAATCCGGGTGCTTTATTTATTTAATATTGAGGGAATTACATCAAACAAGAATAACTTAAATTTAGGAAGTGATTGAGATTGAGAAAATGTCTCGTACGTTGAATAGGGATGATGGGTGGAAAGTTAGCCACTGCTGGTTCCCATCTCTGTGCTATCAGTAGATTTCCTTTCTCTGATGTTCTCCTCTTTATATTTTTGTTGGGTTTTTGTTTGTTATGTTTTATACTTTCTTATTATTAGAGTCATTTGCTAGGTTTGAAGTTTTTAGGTCTCTTCATTTTTTTTTTTTGGCTAATTTTGACCTAGCTTTAGTCTATATTTGGTTATTTCTTTTTTAGTATTATTTTTATTTTTAATTATTTAGTTATTTATCTTTATTTTTTTGTTTAGTTATTTATTTTTAATTTTATCTATTTATTTATTTATTTATTTTTATTATTTATCTTTATTGACTTGGTCTTTATTTATTATTTTATATTATGATGGTGTTTAATTCTTTTTCTTTTATTTATTTATTGGTTGTTTTTATTTTGAATATTGATGGTGTTTGTGATTTTCAATGTATTTTATTTTAATATTTCTTTAACATCTATTTTCATTTATTATAGGTTTTGACCGTTGCTTTTCTCTGCATTATATATATTGATAGTATGATCAGCTAATCTTCATTATCTTGATGATGAACTACAGTCTGTAGTTCAAAACACGTCAGTTTTAAAAAAATTCATGTGATTTCCCGGAAGATTTATTATAATCAGAATAACTTAGTGTTCTTCAAAATCCTTCCTTGGTTGGACTCCTAAAATTGTAACTCGAAATGAATCACAAATTGGAGATCTAGGTGATCCCCACTTCCAAACCCTTGAAATGAAGCTCAAGTTGGAGATCTGGGTGATCCCCACTTCCAAACCCATGAATCTGTTCAGATCTACTGACCAATTGATGTCGATGAAGCTTTATGAGATTTAAGAATGAAATCTCCACAATATTGAGTTGGAGTTTCATCCAACACACTAAGAAACCAATGGGTTTTCTTCCTAGGTGTTGAGGAGGTAAATCCCCTCTGCGGACAGAGGCGATCCCTACTAGCCCAGCAGGGGTCTAGCAACAATCAAACAATGTTACAACGCAAGTTCCTAGTTACGAATGAAAGACTAGAGATAGAAGCCTACCTGGATTCCAATGCTGTGATCTTGAAGAAGAAGCGTCCCCGTTCCTCAGCCTCGGCAGATCACAATCCTTCCACGATCTCCGCGGATGAACACCTGCACATGGAAGAAACGAACAGATACAAGCATAAAATCCGGCATACGTAACTAAACATCAGTCAGAAAGGATGTTACTCATATTAACATGATGGAAAACAGAGTGGAACCATAATCATAATCATCTATTAGATAACAAACGAAGAGAGATTACAACCAAGTTCTGACGTCGTGGTCTCCTTCGGATGGGTCTCCAGTCGTTCACGTCTCGCAAAGCTCGCCAGGGAAAGGGAAAACCTCTCCAGAGTCTCTCAACGATAGTCTCCTTACTTGAGTCGGCCTTAAGGGAAAAAGAGGGCTCTTTACGGCACAAAGGCTCTTGGGAATATGGAGATTCAAAGCTTAGGCACTTCAAGACTAGCTTGCCATGGAATTGAGCAGGCTTTTATAGATGGGGAAGGAGGGAGTTGGGATCCCTATTATTGTGGGATTGGCCCTATCAACAAGGAAGGTTCCATGGGAGGTGTCAAAACCACTTCCCTTCCATAGAACTCCCGCAGCCAAACCTCCCAACTCAAGATAGGCAATGGTTTATGAGTTTGTTGGAACTCAACTTCCGCCATCTTTATTTAAAAATCAGTCCCTAAATTGGGTGGCGCGACTACTGCTCTATGACAGAGCGCCAGTTGGCGCGACCTCTTTGCAGGATTTTCCCATTGGCGCAAGTACTGAACTGCCTGCCCGCGCCAATGCAAAAAGGGATGTTTTTCATGATTTTTGCAAGGAGATGTCTCAAGGGAAAATAAAGCTCATGCTTAGAGGAATGCATTGATGATGTTTTCAAGGCATGACAATGTTCACAGGTCACAAAATGGGTCCTCCATTGTGCGGGACGGGGAATGGTAGGGACGGTGACAAATTACTGTGTAACAGATGCCCCCTAAAGTATGAGGCCCGAGAGAGAGAGGGGTGAAATGCTTTACGAGAACATGTTCAATCGAAGGCCCGCCGTTGGAAAACCTGCGCAGAAAGATACAACTGATATCTCAAGTACATGATGTATATGTGGCATGGACGCAGCCATCCGAAACAGAGTATGCTATAATCCGGATCCAGGGTATGGGCGCAGCCATCCAACTAAGATCAAACAAATAGACTCGGGTATGGTCGCAGCCATCCAATCAGTGAGTCATGTACATAATGATAATAATCCACAATCGCAGCCTGGATTACAACAGACACAATCCAGGGTCTTGCGCTCCATCTCGACCCAACAAAGTACAAGTTCAAGCATGTGAATATGTGAGCTGAAGTCGAACATGCAAGAACATCGTCTGATTACCAGCCAATGATGAAAGCTGTTAATAGACGCGAGAGAAACCACCAATAATGACAATGGTCCTCAAGGTACTAAGGTACAATCTACGACATGCGAATAAATGAGTTGACGTCGAACACCCACAGAATCACTCGATCGGAGGTCAATGATGTAAACCTCACGTCGAATGCGACGAACCTGCCATTGAGGCATGCAGGCTCCAAGGTACCATAAGGAGTCTCTAGACCAACCTCCTGGAAAATGAGTTGAAGTCGACAGGAAGTGACCTTGATCGAAGGTGGGCCATAATGTTTCCCACGTCATCGACACGAGACAGAGGAACATGATGTTTTTGTTGTGAATCAAGATCATATGAGAAACAGAGGAAGGTTGATATTTGCAGAGGCCAACTTCTCTTGAACATATAAACGACACGACGGTGGACTTGGCAGTATTTGACATCAACGGATCAGAGGTCAAGGTGACGAGGCAGTGAACAGATGAGAGGTCAAAAGAGATTACCCAAACCCACGGAGGCAAAGTGAAGCAACGAGATGAGATGTCCCCAACCCGACACGAATGTAGACAAGTGCCATGTGCAAGAGCGACATACTGCCGACGACAACGACGATGGTTCCATTTTCCCCCACCATTTCTGGCGAGTACCCCAATTATTTTTAATAGCAATCTTGAAGGGGATAGCATATGCTTGTAATATAAGTCCTCCCTTCGGGCGAATCCATCCTAGCGCATTTAACGAGTCCTAGGAAGGAGGAAGGAGGAGAACGTCATTTCGACTAGATCCGATGTCATCAGGGTTTAACGAGTCTGACAAAGGAAGAACTCGGCGTCTTTTCATGTTTAGAGAGTTTGAAAAGACAGCGGAAAAGAAAACTCCACAGGTCCCTTTTCGTAAATAGTTCCCCAGATCCGAAAAGGTAGAAAACAATATCCGGGGAAAACCTCCTAGTCGCGATAGGCTAGGGTATTCCTTTTTCGTAATCAATCCATCCCAGCCCGAAAAAGGGTTAAACTTATACTGGGTGGATGTCGATTTGTGTCCATTTTAACGAGATCGAAATGACAAGGGCCTCGGCAATCTTTTCATATTTAGAGAGTCATAAAAGAGCTGAAAGATGACTCCAAAGTGACTTTTTCGTGTATTTACCGAGTCCGAAAAAGTATAAAATACAACTCGTTTCCATCGTTTAAGTCGCAAAAACCTGCTGCTGCACATACCAAGCAAGCGTAAAATCCATTTTCGACATAACATATGCAAATATTTGATAAACATAACTTTTAAAACTCATTTAACGTCGAAAAAGTTATAAATATGCCAAATTGGTAAAAATAAAATTACTTTTACTATTTACCTTGGTGGAAAGCAACAGTTGTCCATTTGGAGCAGAAACTTCTGACGGTGATTGCGAAAAATCCAGTTGACCATTCAGCTTCTCGTCTGTCACAGGTAAGAGGCGCTCTTTTGCTCTTCATTTTCATTCATTTTTTAACAATTTTCCCTTAAAAATCAGTTCTACGTGGCCATTTTTAAAACTTTAGGGCTGCGCCCATTGGCACGGGTATCGGGCACGGACCCGCGCCAATGAGCTCTTTTGTATAAAGGGCTCGCGCCACGTGGCACGAATGTTCACAAAACAGCCGCGCCAGCAGCCGAACCTAAAAATCCCCCCAAAATTTCGACATTTAGACCAAATTGCATGGAATTTGAAGCTCATCAAAGATCTAACCAAGGGTTTTTGACCATATGAATGCAGGTAATCACTCAAAATGGCAATCGAATGGAAAGAATGAGAGCACGGAGAAGAGGATGAAAAATCCATGCAAAGTCAAGCTTGCATGAATGCACTTAGAAACTGTGGATTGAAAAAGTTCTTCCTCACACCATGTTTACGAGCTCAGCCCGAGCTCCTCCAGTATTTAATCAGTATCTGGGACGAACATGAACAGGTGTTCAGGTTACAAGACCAGGTATTAGAACTGGAGGTCACCGATGTTTATTTCATCACTGGATTGTCCCGCAGAGGTCCAATCCCTGTACTGACTGGAAGCAGACCATCTGGGGAAAAGATGGAACAAGTGATGGCACGGGTGTGCCGAGGGGCACAAACAGGATCAGGAAGCAAGAAGGTGGATATCCACACTATCCCTGATCTGGCATTGAGAGTAGTTCTCCATACCATCACGCGGGCTGCTGGGTCGCAGGCTCCGCACGAGGCCACGAAGACCCAACTCCTGCTAGCCTCAGAATGCATGGGTCCCTTACTGTTTAACTGGGCAGAAGCAGTAACAATCAACATGAAAAGGCAGCTCACAAAGTGCAAACAGGGGAAACTGAAACAGTTCGGTTATGGTTCCATCTTGGTATCGTTCATTCTGGAACGTTTACCAATCTTCTAGGGCCATGGGCCGCAGTGGCGGATCCGATACCACGAGAGCCAAGAATGGCTCGCTGGGTAGCATTGATGCCCAGATCTGGAGGTGGCCTCCAGAGTTTTTTAGCTGGTTACGGCGCCAGCTGATTGTCGTGGACGACTGGCCCTATGCAGGAACTGACTTTACCGAGGACCCAGATCTCCCACTGCCAGAAGGAGACGACTGGGACGAGGAGTTGGGTAAGACCTCATATTTTGATTTTATATTTATATGTTTTTTTGTTAATACACATTCGTCCTAACACAATCATATATGCATGCAGATGTGGGACCTGAGAGACCAGCTGGGATGTCTCCAATCTCCCGGAGGACACAACTTACCCCTGAGATTCAGGGAGAAGGCACTGGAGGAGAGGAGCTGATCCAGAACCTCGAGGGGATTGCCCACGGGATCCCAGACTATGCCCGGCTAGACGTACCGATGGCATACCAGCGCCACACGGTGGGGGTTCTGAGTCGGATCCATCGAATCCTGAGGCGCTTAGTGCGTGCAGTCACGTGCTATCATGAGCACCATGCAGATTAGTCCTTAGGATTTATACCACACCTATTTTTTGAGAGACATAGCGTCTCCGGATGTACTAAGATGATTATGTATATTTTTTGAGTTTTATGTGACACACTTTATGTAAACATTTCGATATCTATATATATACATATCTATTTCTGGATGAGTCTTTCTTTACATGTGATGATGATTTATAAATTGCGCAAATGTCTGTCTAATACCAAATTTTCTACTGCATCTGTTAATGTATTCAAATGCCTGGGTATATGATGATATGTAATGTAGTCAAAATTCCTTTCCAGTAATCGAATACGCAAATATAGACGTAGGATGGATGGGTTCCTTACCGAATAGTCTCCGTTCAGCTGTAACACTACAAGTTGTGAATCTAGGTACACGAGAAATTCACGGATACCAAGGTTTACTGCCTCGGTTAATAACTCCAACACGGCACTATATTCTGCGATGTTGTTCGTGGTACGTCTTAGACACACACCTTGCAGGTCAATCAACTCACCAGCAGGATCGTAGATTACCCAGGCTGCGGAAGACAGATTCCTGGTACTGCAGGAGGCACCATCCGCGAAACCAACAAATGGATGAATAGACATCTGCACAACCAGGAAGACCCGATCAGCAGAAAGATGTTTACAAAGCACACCACACTATGCACACAAATGACAATCACACACCTATGTACACACACCACACCAAGAAATAACTTCAGGCATAGTACTTTTTAAGGTACAACCCATTTCTCGGCTGCGCCAGCGGAACTCCTTCGTAATCTATAAGCTCGTAGGCCCCATTTTTCAAAACGCGCTTTACTATATAGGGCCCGTGCCACATAGGCTGGAGCTTACCGGCTCCAAGCTTATCATGTTCCTGATCGTACAGGAGGACAAGGTCTCCTTCAATGAAAGAACGGGGAGAAACAGATTGATCAAAATGAGTCTTGACCCTCTTCTTTTGTGCTTCGGTGATCAAAGCATCTAGACGACGGGTTTCATCCAACCGTTCGAGATACAGAAGACGTTCTTCCTCAGGAGAAGTATCCGGTAAGAGCTCCACAGCTAATTTAAGCGAAGGAATCTCACATTCAACCGGCAGAGTAGCTTCCAGACCGTACACCAATTGGAATGGTGTGAATCCGGTTGCACTCTTAGTAGATGTTCGGTATGCCCAGAGAGCTGAGAACAGTTGGAGATGCCAACTGGATTTATGAATCCCAACTGTTCGCTGAAGCATAGTGACCAAAACCTTGTTCATCGCTTCAACCTGACCATTCGCTTGAGGGTAGTATGGTGTTGAGCTGTCGTGACGCAAGCCCAACGTTGAAGTCAGCTCCGCCATCATGTAATCGCGGAAATGAGTACCGTGATCAGTGATGATGGCTTGAGGAACCCCGAACCGTGCAATAACGTGGTTGAATATAAATTGAGCAGTCGTTTTCCCGTCAGCAGCTAGTGTAGGCATCGCCTCGACCCACTTAGTGAAGTCGTCGACGGCGACAATGATATACGCATGCCCCCCGGCCGAGTGAGGGTTACACGTCATAAAATCCACGCCCCATTTCGCAAATGGGCCGACGGTAATAACGGGATGCAATGGCAACGGTGGCGCGCGCATCTTGCGCTGAAAAATCTGGCATGGATGACATTTACGGACTGCAGTGATACAATCCTTGAAGATGGAAGGCCAGAAATAACCTGCCCACAGTATCTTCTGGGCAGTAGCATACCCGGACATATGTCCACCACAGGCGCCACTGTGGCAGTCATTTAAGACTTTCTCAGCCTCTTCCAAGGTAAGGCATCGTCAGAGCACCGAATCTACTCCAATGCGATATAAGGTATCTCCTACTATACGGTAGGGTTGGGACTGGTGCCGAATCCGACGGCGGGCAGCTTTATCCAACTCAGACCGAAAAGTCGCGGTCTGAAGATACACTATGATGCCACCGTACCAAGGATCACGAGTACTGATAAGAAAAAGCGTTTCGTCCGGTATATGGTCTTCAGAGTGTGAGGGAACAGAGTCTGTAGGGAGAGAACATATCAAATACGCGAAGACCAGTGATTTAGTTGACTTGGCAGTGGTGAACTCCAAGTCAAACTCCTGCAAGATCACAATCCATTTGGAGTACTTTCCCCCTAGTAATTGTCTAGAAAGAATATACGTCATAGGGTTGCAGTCTGAAACCACTGTTATCGTGCGCAAAAGGATGTAATGGCGAAAGCGTTGTATGGCGTGTATTGCTGCTAAGGCCAACTTCTCGACATGTGCATAACGCGTTTCCGGGTCGAGAAGGTTCCGAGACAAGTAATAAACAACATGTTCATCACCGTCATCGTCATCCTGCACCAAGACCATGGCGATGGTGCTAAATGCAGCGGCGTGATACAAAGTGAAGTCGCGTTGGTAGTCCGGAGGACGAAGCAATGGAGCATTGACTAGCAATGTCTTCAGCTTCTTAAAGGATTCCTGAGCAACTTCGTCCCAGTGAAAGGGAACGTTCTGCTTTAACAAACGAGTGAATCCTTTGGCCACCTCGGCATAATTCGGGATAAAGCGCCTAAGAAAATTCGCTTTCCCTTGCAGACTCTGTAACTGATACAGGGAGGAGGGTGATGGGAGATTTACGATGGCCTCGACCTTTAGAGGGTCGAGGCGAATTCCGTCTTTCGAGACTATAAAGCCTAAAAGACGGCCAGAATCGACGCAGAAGACGCATTTATGAGGATTGAGCCTGATATTGTAGCGTCTGCAACGAAGAAAGATCTGGCGGAGATGCTCAGGATGGTCCTCTCGCTTACCCGAATGGGCTGGCAAGTCGTCCAGATAAGGCTGGACGATATGGCGAATGTCATGAAAAGCGTAGGACATCGCACGCTGAAACGTGGCGCCAGTGTTCTTTAAGCCGAACGGGAGTTTTTTGTACGCGAAAGTGCCCCACAGACAGATGAATGTGGTCTTATGTTGATCCTCAGGTGCAATATTGATTTGGTTATAACCTGAGAAACCGTCCATTAAGGAATAGATCTCACTCCCGGCACATTCGTCGATGATCTGATCGATAAACGGAGTGGGATAATTATCCTTTGGACAGGCGCGATTGATGTCGCGATAATCCACACAGACTCGAATTGTACCCTGCTTTTTATCGACAGGGAAAATGTTGGACACCCATTCTGTAAGGGGGATGGGATAAATAAAACCCGCGTTCAGAATTTTTTCAACTTCTGCCTTGATAGCGGCGGCTTTCCGAGGATGCGTGGGACGTAAACGTTGGCGCACGGGTTTCGCACCTGCATAGGTTGGAATCTCGTGCACGACAATACTAGGATCGATTCCCAGCATTTTTTCGTAGGACCACGCGAAAACATCTCTGAATTCTTTGAAAAGCTCAGTATAGACTTGAATCTCCTCGGGAGAACATGTCACACCCACATGAATATTCTCAACAATCCCCGGTTTAACGGAGATGTTGATTGGAACAGTTTGAGTAATGTTACTCAAATTACCCTCCGAAAATACCTCGTGCATTAATATCGGTGTTTGAAGAGGAGGGGAAGGAACCTGAGTAGCATAACACTCTAGACAATCAGTCATTGCCCCCAAGCTGGGCATAAACGAGGAGTGATGATGTCCATCGCCCCAGGGCAGCTCCTCAAGAGACATAGTTTCAATGATAGCCTCATCTAAAGGAAAAGTCTCTCTGAGAGGATCAGGTGAATCAGCCTGACCAAGCCAGGGGGATTGGGAGTAGACGTCGAGAGCCATGCTCATCGAAGCATGCAGAGGAGGTGGAGGATCCGATGCGGTAACAATCTCACAGTAGTTGATCTCTACTGGCGTTAAAGGCATGGATTCTCCAAACTCATATACCTGCCCAGGTGTAGGAATAAGCCAAGGGTCATCAGTCCTGGACAACATGTTGACTTGAGCGGTATTCGGTGGCGGTGCGGGGAATATACCCATGAGGACTGGGTCTTTGAAAAGACCAGGTCCTATGCTGTCTGGGGGATTCGGAATTTGATCCACGTATGGCACGTTTTTCTCAGAGCTAGAGGTGAAAAATGACAACTGATCTACCGTGACAATCTTGCCCTCATGGGGGAACTTAATGAATCGAAAGACAGTAGACGGCACGCAGAGCATGGCATGGGTCCAGCTGCGGCCAAGAAGTATATTGTAGTTGAGTTTAGCGTCAACCACTTCCACTTCCACGTTGACAGTTTTTCCCTGTAATGTGATCGCAAGACTCTCGAGAACGCCCAGGGGTTTAGATTCCTGACCATCAAATGCCTCAAGGGCATTGGGAGATGACGACAAGGCTGGAGAGCCGATGGCCTTCCAGCAAGCGGAGGACATAACGCAGGTAGATGCACCCTCATCTACGATGGCCCTATGAATGTTCAGACTGTTAATCCCGACTTGAATGACCAAAGCAATTTGATGTTGAAGCCGGGGAGTAAAATTCTCCAGATCGAAGGTGAGAAGGCTCGAGTCGGCGGGGTCGATGCCACCGATTGCAGACAGTAAAGCCTTCCGTTGTGAAGGACAACTTTGAAGAACCTCAAGTGCAGACATAGCACATGGCGCCTATGCCAGATCCTCAACGATGTTGTAATGTTGAGCGGCACGAGCATTTGGATTATAAGAGGATCTTCGAAGAACACCCTTGGGAGGTGGTTTCACAACGGGTTCGGGAGTCGGCTTCTCGATTTCCAATGGACCAGAGGCAGGTGGGGGAGGCGGCCCATCTGCAACTGCCTTCCTGAGTGCCTGCCGCGATTCATTGTAATCCTTCGACCGCGTAGCGATAGTGATAGGTGCATTAGTCTTCATCATGAAAACCTGAGACCCAAACGGTGTAGATGGTGACGCTTGTTCGACCATCTGGGTCTGCTGAGATGGAAATGGCTCTTTTAAAATAGCCGGAGTCCCTTTAGAGCCTTTAAGAAGTTGACTAACCTCGGACCGTCGTGGACAATCCTTAGTGTAATGGTCACCTTCACAGATGAGGCAAGGGAATTTCGGCTTACGTTGGGAGCCATCCTCAGTTCGAGATTTAGATTCTGGTTTCGGGGCATCAGATTTTGTTTTGCCTTTGCCCTTCTTCTTCCCCTTGGAGGATTTGTCCGTAGGATTGGCCTGGACAGCATTCACCTCCGCGGTTTTACCAGAATCGGATGAGGCAGGATTAGCAGAGGTATTGTTGGAAGAATTAGCCTTCTGCTTCCCATTCGAAGACTTCTTCGAATTTTGAGAGACGGAACCAATGACACCATCCACCGCAGGGGTAGGCAGAGCCTTAGTGGTTCCGGGCCGTGGAGCATCAATCAAGATGTCATAAAGCGTGCCAGACTGCAAATAGACAAGATCCAAGTATTGGGCACATGCGATAGCTTGTTCCTCCATCACACACGCTCCCATCGCGATATCCTGAGCGATTTTATTCACAAAGGAGGTGGTAAACCAGTGAGTCAAAATCTGATCAGGTATGTGAAACTTGATCAGTCGACGACGGCGCCGCCACTCATGAATGTGATCTGAGATGTGAGTGGCCTTGTCCTGCTTCAGAGAAGTCAGGAGGTGCGTCCCGGCCTCATACCGGACCGGTAACTGGAAATGCGTGAGGAAAGCCATGGCTAAAGAGTTGAAATCTTGGAAAATGCCACGGGATAATTCTATGTACCACTTAGCAGCAGCTCCAGTTAAAGTACGCTGGAAGAGGCGCAGGCGAATCGAATCGTCGACCCAAGAGTTAGACGAACACCAAAGATGATACGTCATCACATGCGCCTGGGGGTCCTCTCCAGCTTTTCCTTCAAACTTGGGGCAATCACCTGGTATCTTGGTGGGAACCGGAGGCCAATATGGATTATGTAAAATCGGATCATTGGTCAACTTTGAAACATCCGGCAGCTCCAAGGTAGCCAGGAACGGCAATGGAGGATTAACTGTCATGCCAGGCCCAGGATGAGGTTCGGTACCCATACTCCACGATGGTTGTGAATATCCTTGCCCCCACGGGTTCTGTCCTGCAAGATTCTGACCGTAGGGGGCGTAGGTCGTATAACCAGACTGATTTGGATGCTGGTAACCATAGTGTGGGGCTTGATAACCAGGGTACAGACCCTGATTATGCGTCGGCCCTGTATAAGCAGCGTTTGGATTTGGCTGCTGAGTGTAGGTAGAACCGGGTGGAGGAGGATAATACTGAGAGCCTCTGGGGTGGTTATAGTTCGGTTGAGACTGACCATGAGGATAATAACCACCCTGAGGATGAGTAGGCTGCTGAAAAGTGGAACCCTGCGGAGCCTGGTACGTAGGGCGCAGCTGTTGATTTGGCTGCGGCATTGAATGAACAAGTTGTTGAGCAGAGTGAACGGAATGAGAGGGCTGCCCTAAATGAACAGGTTGACCCGACCGAGAGGGCTGGCCTGAATGACCAGGCTGGCCCGGATAAACAGGCGGCGCTGGTTGCGCAGGTTGACCTGGTTGTAAGTGAGCCCCAGGTTGTACCGGATGGGCCGGCTGGCTTGGAGGCGGGACACCGGGTTGTACCGGATGAACCAGTTGGCCTGGTGGTGGAACAGGACCAGGTGCTTGCTGGAAACCAGTTTGACCTGAAGCAGAACCATAGGATGGTCCTGGCTGATATGCAACATTAGAAACAACAGGATACTGCGGTTGCATTGGTAAAGAAGGTTGGACTTGCCCCCCAGGACCATAGGCCGGTCCCGGTTGATACCCCAGCTGAGGATAAGCAGGTTGACCAGAAGGGCTATAATATGGTCCTTACGGATTGTACAATGGCCCTTGCTAGCCCGCAGGGTAGCCTTGGATGGGCTGTCCCTGTGGGTCATACAGATAGCCAGGTTGGCCCGCAGGTTGGCCTTGGAAGGGCTGTCCCTGCGGGTTATAAGCCTGGTTGTACGGTAAACCTTGAGCATACAGATAAGCCTTAGGAGCAGGAAGGCACAAAACCTCCCCGTGCTCGTCAAACTGACCTGGGAACGCGTACACGGGAGTGCCATCCTGTGCATAGTGCGAAAAGAAAGATCGGTAAGGATCTTGGGGGACTTGTCCAGCTCCGGCGTTCGGCTGTTGCAAAAACAACCGATACTCCTCCGGAGAGATATTCTCAGGTAGCAAGAGTTTTATAAATGATTCTCAGAGTTGGCCCACTCGGTAGCGTATGTCAGACAAGGTGAGAAGAGGCAAATACACAAATAGTAATAACGAGAACAGTAAGTGGACTGTGCGCGAAGGGGACACCCCTGGTAGTGAGATACCGTCTCGAACAGAATGACATGACTTCATGAGACAGCAATGAATGCATCGAATTCCAGATCTCAGAAACTCGCTGTGAACAAGGACCGGTTGTCGACATGGTAGCCGCCTCGCAGTCATCTCCTCAAACAGCCTACTGGATGCCCGACAGTCGTCACTGTGAATTTCCTCACCGAATCACTCATGGTTGATCCCACATAAATCACGAAAAGAAGGCGAGACTAGAGGAAAAATAAACACAGAAATAAACGGTGAACCCGATGGGTGAAAGGAAATCGGCCCAATCTCACCCGTACACGTGGTCCACAAAGGGCCACCTGAACTCAACTGGTCCTCCAAAGGGTTGCTCGGCGAGAACCGGTCCCCCGTCAGGAAACTCGGAAACAACAGGCTGCTGTGGTTCAACAGAAGGCTGAGAAGCTTCTGAAGAATCGTCCGTGTAAGGACTACCAGTAGACGAAACTGAAGGCTCCGCCACCGTGGCAAAAGACTAGAGAAAAAGAGCAAACACACACACGGGCTGAAAACGAGTTAAGACACACGATCAAATGGTCAACAAGCAATGTCTAAACGGGTGTATAATCGTGGGCGATTAATTTTACCACATTGGAAAGTAAGAAATTCTACCGTTTCATATTTTAAGAGTCGAGAAACGATAAAAAGATGACTCTATCTCTTTCAGAGTTGACACAAGCGTGAAAGGACAAAAAAAGCGCTTGACGTCTTTTCGAAGTTTAGGATTCGGGAAAGACCAATGATCAAGCCAGGGAGGGTGTCCAGGCACAAAGGGTGTACCAGATATCCGTGAACTGCAATATACACCTTGGTTTCAAAAATGAAACAGAAATCGACCAGGGACTTTCCGTACGTGCAGGTAGTCTCCCCGAATGCTGTGTTCGGTGTATCACGGGTATAGGGCGGCAGACTCGGCTTCCTATGGATAAAGGATTGAAAACCTATAGGGGTCTCCCTTTATATACGCGACGGTACGGGGAGCGCAAGTCCGTGCTAGCGCTGTCTAAAGCCAACAGGCGAACGACAACTGCTAGGTTTAACGACGCCGGAACACGTCTCTAGCCTAGACTTTCTAAATATGTTGCGTTAAGTTCCAATGCTGCCTTAGGTTAATTGAATAAATTTTACAGTTGATCTTCAATTAAGTTTCAATTTTCAGGCCCTATCGTATGTAGTGTCTTAAAATACTCCTAAATGCAAAGCTATATGCCACAGTCCAACATTTCGTTCGATGAAAACTAGTTAGAGAAGAGTTGAGAGCTTTTACACAAACGAAATGAACGGAAGACAAGCAATGAGATCTCTAATGCAACTAATGAAATTGAAAACTTTTCATTCAAAACACTAATCACTAGCAAGATGGAAAAGATCACAATTTGCACTAATCAACAAAAGCAAAAGAGATTTTTTTTTTTATTTTCAATGTTTAATAGCTAATATGCACTAAACAATCTTGAAAACAAATGGAACAACTTGAGAAACGATATTCAAGAGAGCGAAATAGACAAATTTCACTCAACAACGGAAGCAATCAAATCCCCAAATCGACCAAAGTCTCTCAAAACAGAGAAAAGACTCAAAAGCTTCCAATGGACCGTGTGATCTAGGTCCAAGGCAAGACCAAACGAATTTCGAATGAAGGAATGAACAATCACCCAAAAATCGCAACAAAACAATGAACAACTACTTAGAGGATGCGGAGAATTAATCAAATAGTTGACAGGACAATCAAAACACCAAAACTCCCAAGGAGGGCTCGATACACTAAGCCACTAGATGCCCTAGGGCTTAAAACGTGAAATCGGTAGATAAAAGCAAACAACCAAAGGACAGAGGTGAATTCCCAGTCAAACAGGACTCCAACACACTCAGGCAGTCGGAAAATCAAGAAGAAAAACATTGACCAAATCCAGAGAACTCAAAAATGAGGAAACTCAAAAACCTTACAGGAGTGGCACGACTGTAAGGGTGAAACTGGCACCAGAAAGCAATTGGCGCGGGCTAAACAAAACCAACATGCGCCAATTGGCGCGACTGTCGGGTTAAAAACCGCGCCAGTCGAGTTTCTCAGCCAAAATTAAAAAAAGGCTACTCCAGAAGCAGATCAATGCAGGCTAAGCAAACCAAGAAGCAAAAACAGTGAAAGAACCCAACCCAGAAGGTTCATCAAGCAAGGAAAAACATAAAATAATCAAAGCGAGACAACACAAACGAGACAGTGAAATCCGGACGATCTCCCCAGCGGAGTCGCCAAATTGTTACGAGGTAAATCCCCTCTGCGGACAGAGGCGATCCCTACTAGCCCAGCAGGGGTCTAGCAACAATCAAACAATGTTACGACGCAAGTTCCTAGTTACGAATGAAAGATTAGAGATAGAAGCCTACCTGGATTTCAATGCTGTGATCTTGAAGAAGAAGCGTCCCCGTTCCTCAGCCTCGGCAGATCACAATCCTTCCACGATCTCCGCGGATGAACACCTGCACATGGAAGAAACGAACAGATACAAGCATAAAATCCGGCATACGTAACTAAACATCAGTCAGAAAGGATGTTACTCACATTAACATGATGGAAAACAGAGTGGAACCATAATCATAATCATCTATTAGATAACAAACGAAGAGAGATTACAACCAAGTTCTGACGTCGCGGTCTCTTTCAGACGAGTCTCCAGTCGTCCACGTCTCGCAAAGCTCGCCAAGGAAAGGGAAAACCTCGCCAGAGTCTCTCGACGATGGTCTCCTTATTTGAGTCGGCCTTAAGGGAAAGAGAGGGCTCTTTACAGCACAAAGGCTCTTGGGAATATGGAGATTCAAAGCTTAGGCACTTCAAGACTAGCTTGCCATGGGATTTAGCAGGCTTTTATAGATGGGGAAGGAGGGAGTTGGGATCCCTATAATTATGGGATTGGCCCTATCAACAAGGAAGGTTCCATGGGAGGTGTCAAAACCACTTCCCTTCCATAGAACTCCCGCAGCCAAACCTCCCAACTCAAGATAGGCAATGGTTTATGAGTTTGTTGGAACTCAACTTCCGCCATCTTTATTTAAAAATCAGTCCCTAAATTGGGTGGCGCGACTACTGCTCTATGACAGAGCGCCAGTTGGCGCGACCTCTTTGCAGGATTTTCCCATTGGCGCAAGTACTGAACTGCCTGCCCGCGCCAATGCAAAAAGGGATGTTTTTCATGATTTTTGCAAGGAGATGTCTCAAGGGAAAATAAAGCTCATGCTTAGAGGAATGCATTGATGATGTTTTCAAGGCATGACAATGTTCACAAGTCACAAAATGGGTCCTCCATTGTGCGGGACGGGGAATGGTAGGGACGGTGACAAATTACTGTGTAACACTAGGG